>VXBO01011543.1:0-10980 GCA_013400135.1 Rhinoptilus africanus
TCTGTGATTCTGTGAAATGGAGACAGAGCAAGAAATATGACAGTCACATTTGGCTTGAAACTACAGGAATAAGCATCTGGATTGGTGTGTTGGTAATTAATTAGTCACTGCTTGTGCAGACCCCTAGAATTTCTTTCTCATTTAAGTCACCAAACCACCAAGCACATGCTCAGTTTTCAGTTTTAGCAAAGCATATAGGTACTTCAAATGGCAGTTAACCTCTTTGCTTATTAAAAATGGACTCTTCAAACAGGCTGTGCTCTGCAAGCCCCAGAGTAGATGTTCAGAAAGCACATAAAATATTCCTTCCTGGCTTGATCTTCTCATTGAAAATCCCAGTGCCCTTTTGCAAATGAGGGCATCACCCACAGCCCAGATTGCATGGTCACATTCCTAACTGTGCTGCAGAAAAGCCGTTTCCTCCGGGGCATCCTCTGGGGACCATCCAGCACATCCAACGCACAATGGCAAGGCTCTTCCAAGAAGTTATTTCTCCAGTTATAAGACCGATTGGAGAAAGGCAGTGCCCTCTCACCCTGACCAAGTATTCATACCTTTGCACAGCTCACAGATGCATTCCAGAAGCTACCCACAGTGTAAGCCAAATATTTATCCAGTGGTCTGAAGTTCAAAATACAGAGGATCATAAAGACATGATGTTGTACTGGTCTTTCCAAATTCCCACTCAGCTGGCTCTGCAGACCACAGAGATGATGAGCATTCGCTCTGTAACACATTTAGTTACCACTCTGAACACAAGAAAAATATGATGTGTGAGTGAATAAGCATACGTTGTAATCTTCTAGGAAGGAGACGTGTAACTCTCACAAGTGCCCCATGTCCACAGTGAGACCAGATGCTGAAGCCATTTCTCAGTCCAAATACTCAGACAGATTTGGGATATTCTCAGTTCTTTTGCCAAGATAGGCAAAATAGCCAGGCTGCGAGCTGCTAGATCCTGGAAATTTTAGCTGTCTTGGATGTTGGATACTCAACCTGGGATTGAAAATGGGCAATAATAAGAAGGACTTGGACGGCTTCTGGGAGATGTAACTAGATGTTAACACACTTTCAAAACTCTAGCCTACCTTGTCTCTTACCTTTCTCTCTGACTGCAGGAGAAAGGAGGATTGTCAATATAATCGTATAATTATCTCCCTGAATCATTCACAGTCCTTCCTCCCTGATCATCCAGACTAAAGATGACTTTTGATGCCTGCTAAGAGCTTCAGAAGTCAGGCAAATACCCGTCTTGATCCTGAGACTGACTTTCAAAGACAACCTCTTAGTGTGATAATGTTTGTGTGAGTTTGGGTCGTGCTTCTCAAGTTTTTGTAGATGAAAGCCAAAAATGCAGCTAGTCCTTACCCCTGGAGCAAGACATGGCTTTGATGCAATGTGACCATGTCTGTCTCTGTGACATGTTGCTGTCCCATATCAGCAACCATGGGTTCATCAGTCAGTAGTAGTGGAAAAGGCAGACAAATTGTGGCTACACCTATCAGTAACTGCAGCAGGTTTAATAAAATGCTGACATTTGAGCGGTTGGTTCAAACCATCCAACTGCATAACGGCAGCAGGAGGAAGATGAGGGTAGAAATGTCTCTCGAGGAACACAGCATTTTCTTGGCTGCTTGCAAATCACACACTCTTTTGAGATCTGTTTATTGTTTGATTCTGCCATGGAATCTTTCTGCACACAAGATGCTTGAGATAAGCTCATCCCAAGACCTATGTGTCAAGGCAGCTGCAAAACAGGATTTTCTGTCTCGGGAGAGCATGGTGAAAAATACCTTTGAAATGAATTACGCTTTTCCTTGGGAGAGAAAGGAATGCATGGAATGATTTAGCTGAGCTGTGTATAGCTCAAGGCTGTGTGCCAAGAGAGACGAGGGAAGATAGTCAGATCCCTTTTATAGCTTAGCCCCACCCAGCTGGAAAGACACAGAGCAAAGTAGCTGAAATAGCACAGATAGAAAATGCCAAGAGTCGGAGAGCAAGAACAGGGAGCGGGGAGAGCATCTGAAAGCACTTGTCAGCAGGTTTGCTCACAGGAGAAGGCAAAAGGTGCTCTGAGTTCCCACAGCCAACAGGTTTGGGCAAGTAGGAGTGAAGGCTGGGAATCCCCAAGACAGGAGCCTGCAAGGGCGTGAAGCAGCAGCTTGCACGCGTTGTGCTTCAAAGTCTCTGTTTCTGCAGAGACATGAAGGCTTGGGGCATGAAGAACATCAGCTGTCCCCGTTACTGATCGTTGTAGTTAGTTTATCTCTTGGAGGAAGGAAGGATTTGAAGAGGGCCTGGTGGGAAATCATCAAAAAGGCTGTCATGATGCTTCTTCCTCATGGAGGGACAGCAAATGCAAGAGTGAATGTGATGACCGCCACCAGTGACAAAAAGTTGTGTTAATATCTGTAGGGCTAACAGAAAGTGTTTAGATGAAACACGAAGTAAGAAAATTTGTGACTCTTTGTCAGGATGCAATAGCTAACGGGATAAAGTCCAAACTCCAGTGTTGAACCCCCACCAAGACAGAGATGTTAATTTCGCTGGCCATAACCTCCAGGTTCTTCAGATTTCTGTGCTGCTCCCTGTTTTTCTTAAGCTTCTTTCTACCTACCAACTTCCCATGCCAACCACGCTTAATTTAAAGCATTTGTTGGTCCTTAGTCAGCAACAACTCCCCAGCCATCCCACAGCCCTTTGGTGCCCAGGTTGCAGTGTTTCTGGATCAATTATCCCTTCTTCCTCAGTGGAAACACATTGTGCTAGAGATCAGCACATTCATGGCCTTATCACTGAAGACCTTGAAGTATCAACTTGTTCCTCATGTCTCGGAAAACTTTTGCTGTAATCTAATGGCATAAAATCCTGCTTGGATGAAATCCTCAGTACCGTGGTTTAACTGAATAGATTTATTATTGTACTTAAAATTCCCATCTCACGATCTTTGTAATTAATGAACACCCAAAGAACATAATTCACAGAGACTTAGGACAGGAAAGGCTTTAAGGACCATGAATCTGCTTTTTGTATGTTGCAATATGCATTTGAAATAGGGTATTTTTTTTCCTTATGATCAGGAACAAATTAGGTATGAAAAATACAGTAGAGTTCATGAAAAGGGGGAGCAGATAACACAAGAAATGTGTTTATGTGGTTAGAGCACTAGACTGAACCTCAAAGGGTCAGATTTTGTTCCCAGCTCTGCCATAGGCTGGTCTGTGATCTTGGCTAAGGGACTTTGCCAGATCTGGACTAAATTCATTAGTAATTGTCTGTCACTGTTGTGGTGGCCATGGCAGAAGGAACTGCTACTCAACCACTGCCTAGACCCAAGGGTGCTACATTTCTGCTAGCTGGCACCAACACGTTAATATCTTCTGCAGCCAATGGTTTGATTGGACTTCATGCCAAAGCCCTAAGGAGGAGTCTTAGGTTGGTGCCTTCTGCTACCTGATCCCACAAAGAAGCTCTGAGCCTGAGATGAATATATCCTGCACGTTAGACAGCCAGGTGACAATGCGCATGTTTGCACAGGTCCTTCTTCATGCAGGTGACTCAGGATCTCGTTCTTGCTCCAGTGGATATGAAGAAGAGTCTTGACTTCAAGGCCCATGAATTCAAAGCTCTTCTGGCTCTTCTCTAGGACACAAGCTGGCAAGATCCTTACTATCGTGGGGTGTGAAATTTTCTCTGAACAGAAATATTGGGCCAAAGGAAATTGATGCTGAAGAAGGAGGGTCGTGTCTTGGCTAGATGTGCTTAAGGCATGTTCCCTTTTTCCAACCTGGCTAGTGGAGGAAGGTCTCCATTCCTGTGCATGTGGAGATCTCTGCATGTACTCTCTCTAGGAAGGAGGCACCTTGCACCCTGCAGACCTGAGGATTTCATCATGTGATAACGGGCAATAACCCCCATATTCTACAACGGTCACCAAACTGTTTTGAAGGTAGAGCCTGAAGTCCTCAGAAGTACACAGCGGCGCAGGTGCTATCGATTTCCATAGGGTTTGGGTGCCCTTATGCCACATTAGACCTGCTCAGCTCTTCAGCTCTAAAGTGGAGGTGATGACGTGTCTCTTTTTTGGTTGGTGTACATGGGATGCTCTTTGGGAAAGGGAAAACTCTTATCAAATATCTAGTCAGTGTTCGGAGCAGGTTACTGTAGTATCACCTTGCCTCTCTAGGTAATACAGTTGATGAAGTTGCCAGGGGTCTGTATGTGAGTGCCACAAGCCCTTAGAGAGCTGTCAGAGCAATCAGAGGTGCTTTGTGAAGGTATTGGCTGGGTGACCATCATTGTCATCCCTCCCATTCAGATTTTTATGGAGTATTTTTGCCCTGAGAGCTATCAGGATGTAAATCTTGGGTCTTCACTTACCTTGAAGCTTTTGCTATGTGTGAGCGTCTGCAGAGTCAGTGGCAGGAGGAGGGGTTTTTTTTCCTACCAGCAACTTTCACACACCCCATGATGAGTATTTCTGGGGAACCGTCACTAACATTCCCGGACCACAGACAAATATGATCATTTGGCAGCTACAGAAATGACTGTACGATATAAAAGGAGAAAGAGTGGGGGTGGGGGAGATCCCAGAGGATAGACAGTAGCCTGTTCCCACACAAAGAGCAGAGGGTGTGATGCCAATCCCAGACATTTGCTCAGGGTAAACCCAGGGCATGTTAACAGAAGTCAATGACATGAATTAAACTGTGTGGTTGGGAGCAGAGCCATTTCCAGAGATGGCATCAGTCACAGATGAAGTCCTAATGGGACCAATATGTTGAGAACTTTGTAGACTGCAAATCCCACACCAGTCATCCAAGTGCTGGGGCAGGGTATGAAAATCCACCAAAATCTTAAGATGAAGCGTTAGTCATCATCTGTAGAAATGAAAGATGACAAGGCAGCAGCTGCCTCAGTCAGAGCTGTTTCATATTTGAATGGCCCCATGTAGAGAAAGTTTGAATCAGAAATGCAGTGAAGCCAAGAGGGAATGAGACATTAAGCCACCACAAGGGATAAAAGGGAGAATATTTCAATATGTAAACAACCAGAAATCTCCCGGGTAGCAGAGATGAGTATCAACTTAGAGCAAGAGGACAATGGCCAGCGATGACACAGAGTAAGAAGGGTTGAAACAGAATTAAGTTTCACTGTCTGCTCTAGGTTTTGCATGCAAGTGGATTGGAAGGTCAAGGAACAGGTATTTCCTGCTGAATCTTCATTGTTCAGTCACTCCTGCTTTTAGTTTAGCGTAGAATTGGCAATAATTACTTGCAGAGCACCACAGATGTATCATAGAGCTGCAGACAGCAAAGCATGGGATCAAAACTTGGGAAACTGGCACCAAACTCCTTCCTGTACTGTCCCACCTTGTAAGACTTTTGGCCAGACTGCTTAAGGAGGTCTGGGACTTCACTCCTCTACAGCAGAGATGAAAATCTGCCCTAGATTCTCTTGTTTGCTAAGATATCAGCTCTTCACGCCAACATTACTGAAGGAGTGACTTGGGTTCCCTCAGCTCTCCAATCTTCCTGGGAAGCAGTTGAATTTGCAAGGGCTAAATGTGCTGAAAGAAAGCAGAGATTTGGGTCACTGAGTAGGCAATTCTGATCGCTTGGAGTTGGCCAGAAACCTTTCCAAGTTGTTTTACAAGCATGCAAGGGCATAAGAGTGATTGTGCTGAGTCAGACCAGGTCTGTAACTGTTCCCCTTCCCTCCTGAGGTGGAAACTTAGAAAAGGAGCATACAAACAACATTGGAGGGTAGTGGTACTGCGTCAACACCTCCTCTGTCCCTACAGAGTTGTGGCTTAGGGACTTGCGAAGACACAGATTGTACATTTGTGTTGAAGAGCCTCTGATGAACATTTCTTCCCTTGGCCATGTGATTGCCTGAGGGATCTGTATAAATGTTTGATATTTGTAATGCCTGCTGACAAGGAGGTCCATAACTGAACTCCAGACTTTGTGAAAAGGCAGAATCTTGAGGTTTTTTTCTAAGCCTACTGCCCAATAACATAATTTGATGACCCTAATTCTGCCATTATTAGAAGCAATACATAATTATTCTCTATGCCATGGTGTACCTGTTTGTAGAGACATTTATTGTTTCTCTCATATAATCTCTTATGAGCCTGAACAGTCTTATTCCTTTTATACACTTCTTGTGAAAAAACATTTTACACCTCTGATCCCTTTAAAACTTTTTAAATTCTGCTATATCCTTGATGAGGAGTAAAGCTCAGAGAGCAATAGAGCTTTCAAGTTTTGGGTACTCTGTGGTTTCTCAAGTGATATCATCCTGTAGTTGTCTATAGAATCATAGAATCATAGAATCATAGAATCCTAGGGTTGGAAGGGACCTTAGTAGATCATCTAGTCCAACCCCCCTGCCAGAGCAGGGCCACCTTAGAGCAGGTTACACAGGAACGCGTCCAGGCGGGTTTTGAATGTCTCCAGAGACGGAGACTCCACCACCTCCCTGGGCAGCTTGTTCCAGTGCTCTGCCACCCTCAAGGTAAAGAAGTTCCTCCTCANGAGGGTGCACTCAATCCCCTCATCCAGGTCATTGATGAATATATTGAAAAGCACTGGGCCCAGTACTGACCCTTGGGTCACTATCCCTCCCCAAGTAATGGCTTCCCCACAACAGCTTTTCCTAAAAGATTTTAGCCACAACGGAGTGTTCAGTTGACATTTTTGTGGAACTTACTGACACCAATATCTCCTGACTGAATGGTAAATTGGTTCAGAGATCTTACCTGTAGGAAAAAGGGTTGTCATTTATTGTGTTTGATTTTTATCCCCCAACTACTCCACAACTTTTCAGTTACTTTCCTTTTTGTGATTCCTAATAACTGAGAGTCCCTCACATACATTGTCGCCTCACTTTTCACTCCCTTTTTAAGATGATTTATGGGTTTACTGCATGGTACAGACTGTATCATAGATCTCGTGGATGTCCTCTGGTGACGTATATCTACTGTGAAAACAAGTAATTTTTTTCCTACCCTTCAAGCGATATCAATCCCTGAGTCTTCTCTTGCTTCATGAACTTCTCTAGTTCAAAACTAGTGCTGAACTAAAAGCTTATATGAATTAAAGTCTTCTATTCTTTCCTCTCTTCCCACCTCTCAAGGAAAAAACCCCAGAAAAATATCATTCATGTGGTGTTTTTTATCCAGCAGGAAATCCCATTAGACCCAGTGTAGCCATCGTGGGAGTTATGTATAATTTAGATACGCTTGGGCAAACATTCAGTTGAATGACCTTCGAGTCTTTGTAGGTCCCTTGAGGAGTCTTTTCAGGTTTTGTGTTGATACAACTTTATTTGGCCATTTCTGTGGACATGTGCCTGATGATAGGAAGAAATGCCCTGGTATCAGGCTAGTCATGAAATTCTACAATATGCAATGCCAGACAACACTATTTTTTTTTTGAGTTGGTATAGTTGCTCTATGAGCAAACCTTACCAGTCTCGTAACCCTGACTAAGCAATAGGCAGCATGCTGGACAAGACTTGCTGTGTTCTCCTAGGCTTTCCTGTGCCTCTGTCCTGATACCTCATCCAAAACTGGGAGGCTACTACTTGTCTACCTCTGTTATCCAGTAGAAGGGAGAAAGAGGCTCCAGGGATGGGACTGTGGCCCTTCTCGTTGTCTCTACTTGGCACTACCTCAACTCTAGCAATGCTGCTCTCCCTGCTCAGGAGCCTCAGAGCTGAGCAAAGCTAACCGGCATCTGGACATACTTTTTCTGGAAGGGAAAATCAAACAGTGTTTCCTATCTCTTTCTTACTCTTCTGGGGGTGGCAGAACTCTGGTTTAGTTCTAGCTCCTGCCTTGTACCCTCTTTCTCACTGGGCCATAGTCTTCCTTCAATCAGGGGCCAAACTCCATACACACCACCAGCACCACAAACCTTCAGTGTTTCCACTGAAACTTCATCAAAAATGTTAATTTTCACCAGCAAGAATAGGGGTGGCCTAACTCCACTGATATCAACACTAAGACCATTTCATCTTCCTCCACTGCCACACTGTATTAACACCCAGATGAAAAAACTAAAGAGTACCTAAATTTCTTGACTTGTACAATTTCCCTCCTAAAGTATGTAAAAGTGGAGGTTCATGATGAAATGTATATTTGCTCCTGTTGCAGTCAATAGTCTTCTAGGTCTTTACTATTCATTTACTTCTTTTCGGGTATTTTTCATCAAGGATCAGTCATCTGCCTTTGAAGTCTACCTACTGACTTCAAGCTTTGTCTTCTGTGTTAGAGGAAAATTAATTCCTGACTGTAAAATCAGCTTTATTCCTCATAGACAATGAGAACATATCGTCTTTGTACAGCAATGCACACAACATTGATGAGGAATGCACATTGTGCTGTGTTTTTCTCACTGAACTTACTGTCCCCTTTACTAGTCAGTCTGTAAAGTATCCCTCCAGAGTTTTCATTTCTAGTCATCTCTGTGCAATGCAAAATGAAACATGTATTGGAATTATCCATGCCTTAAGATGACTCATAAAATTTTTCTACAAGAGGCATGAGATTTTGAAGTAACAGCAGATGAATACAGGAAAATTAAGGGGTATATTGAAGGATATTATATCAGAGCCAAGGGCTCCAGGCAAGATATTGGAAGACCCGTAATTTTCATTAATGGATCTATAGCCTTCAAATATGAAATTAATCCAAGATTAGATTCAGTCATCCAGTTTGGGAAAAAACTACCTGTGAGTGATACAGGGATTTTATTTGTATCTGTGAGCTGAGATTTGAAGGCATTGTAAAAAAGGGCACAATATCTATGCAGTCATCAGTGTCTCTGCGTCTATAGTTTCATGAAATAAAAGAAGTTGAATTTAGTGGGTAACTGGACAGATCCAATCCAGGTTTGCGACAATTTCCTTTAGTTAATAGAAATCCCAGTTTATGTGATACCTGATGGTCCCTCTATTGCATTTTTCTGCCTGTGGCAGTGGTCAGCAGTGATCGCTTAGAGAAGGGGAGAGAAGGGAAGCAAAGCAAACTCTTCTCTGCTGGTAACATCTGCCTTGGCGAGCAGATGAGCAGTTACTGGGACAAGAGCAATTCCACAACTTGATGGACTGAGCAGAGGCACAGCACTTTTAAATCATGCTTTTCTGTCCTGCCCAGGATTTAATCTGCCTTTTCTTTGCATGCATCAGAAGAAATCTCATCCCTTTGTGACTACTATGAACCATGGCCCTCCAAGCGAATCACAAAGAAAGCTCTTAGCCATAGGCGGGAGGCCTGATCATTTCTTAATTGTATTTCTGGGAAGAGTTCAATTATAACCATTTCCTAAGTGTGGAAATAAACACTTTGCGTCGGTTGCTCCAGCGGTTAAGAACCTCCTACCGTGTCCTAACTTACAGACCAAGAATATTGTCTTCCTGCTAGGTAGGATTAAAACAAAAAAAGTATCTTGTTTTAGCCCTCCTAAAACTGAAAGCGCCTTAAAAGTCTCAGAAAAACAGACAAGAAAAAGCAAAACCAACATCAACAATCAAGACACCTAAAATTATTCTTCTACCTCTTCTTGCCCATTCTCCTATATGGAACAGCTGGGAGCAGCTTGTTAAGAGACATCAATTTATAGTCAGCCCATCCTCCTTTGCAGAGAATTAATAGCAGCTGAAAACAAGAGCACTTCTGATGACAGCCACCATGTCAACAGCCAGCTAACAAGGGTAACACTGGATAAAAGAGCTGCTTCCCACTCTGTTCTTCATAGAAACCTGCATTACCTCAATGGAGCTGGTAAAGCTCATTCCAAGTATCTTGACAGGTTAATTTAGTATTGTTCTTTTTCTAGAAAAAGGACACAAAGCAAAAAAAAAAAAAAAAAAAAAAAAAGTTGGGGTCTGGCCTGAAGCATATATCCAGGAATCCAGGGAAATTTATCATTCATATCTTCTCTTCAGTGTGTATGATATGGATATCTCTCTTCCAGATGAGTTTTGGAGCAATAAACTTCATTCACCATAGTCACAGGAACTGCTTCATCAACATGAATCACCTTAAAACACACAATTCAAGCCACATCAAAGGTCTGATAATATATTTTCCTGCACCAGGGCTACTCTTTGGACATTGTGGGATGCCAATCACCCCAGAGCGATGGGGTGGACAACTGAACCACCCATCCCCTCAGAGGCACAAGCCTTCTCATTCATCCCAGCAGATACTAGGGCATGACTGCCCCCATCCTGATATCAAGTCCAACAGACGGCTGGATTCTGGGGGGTGTACAACCCAAGGGAGGCAAAGCTCTGGCTGTGAGAGGGCTGTCTCAGAGTAGCTGGAAGCGATATCAGAGGTGAAGAACATAAAACAGCCCCAAATCTGCCTTCTGAATGACTAATCAGGCTGAGTCTTGACTGAGCATCAGATGGTATCTCGTCTACAGCCAGGCTCTGTTATCACGGTCCACTGATGCTAAAAATGAGTAGTATGATAATCCCCATCTCCAGAGGAGAAATGGTTTGCAGTGTAAAAGGTGCATCTCAAACTTTTTGAAACCCCAGGAGCTCTGCAGACATTAGAAATGATAAAGCCCAGTTTCCTACTGAGCTGTGGCTCTTGGTTGATTGCCTTTGGTGCCTGAAAAGCCTGCGAGCTCTAACTTATATTTTTCTAGCTAGGGGGTCTATTTATAACATCTCTCTCTTGTGGACTCCTCCATGTGAGTTCTCAGATGAGCATTTGTAGGGCCTCTCTCCTGCCCAGCTGGTGGGAACACAACACAGCTGAGCCATGGGGTAGACACAAACACCAACTCATGACCCACAAAAGCCTTCTCTTGGGGGACTGTGCATAGACAAAATGGCTTACACCCAAATACAAAGGAATTAGAGAAAGTTAATAATTTCCACAGTTTTGGGGCTAGCTGGGACCTTTGAGATAATCTTATCTGGGTTTTACAATCAGGCCAAAGAACTGCACTAAAT
>VXBO01011543.1:19118-47420 GCA_013400135.1 Rhinoptilus africanus
CCCCCCCCCCCCTTTTTTTTTTCGTCTTCTGTTCTCAAAGCAGAGAGAGAAGACAAGCAATGAAGAGGGAGTTTAGTAATGAAGTTATTTTGCACACATGCAAACACACACTTTAGATCTCAGTGATGCAAACCAGATGTTCATTGTCTGACTCCTAGGAAGACTTTAATTTAACTCATCCAGAGTTGTAGAAAATATGGAGGCTTCTATCAAACTGTTGCCAAAAGAGAATTTAGCTATTTCTAATGGGAACTATGCATTTATATCAAATATAGTTGTTACAAATCAGTCCTTGGTTGGTTGAAATATTGTTGCTGAATCAGCTGAAATTTCTGAGATTCTGTTATTTTTTTTGTAAGAAGAGTTTCACTGAAAAGTTTTTGTCCTGTGGCAAGAGTTCCCAATTTCTCCCCTTGTGGCTCAAGTTCTGAAATTTAACTCCATTTTGGTCAGCCTGATGTCCTCAGTTCAGAAATAATTGAATTTCCACCAGTCTCATAACCTTATTCATAACTTCATTGACCTCTCAGTTAGGAGCTACTGCTGGATGCTTGGTTGTTTTTGTACTGTTCATTTGGGTCTGTACTGACCTCTGCTTCTGTTTTTGTTTGGGGTTTGGTTTTGTTTTTTTTTTTTTTTTTTACATATAGCTCATATGGTATCATTTAAGCTCCTTGATTGCACACAACTTAAATAGAAGGATGACAACTCCAAAATACAGTTTCAGTGATAATTTTAAAGTAAATAAAATTTACGGTTAATTTCAGGATTCCCAAGCTCATTCTCATAATCCTCCCATAACCTATAACAAGACCTTGCAATTCAAAGTGAACCAAAAGCTGGGTTTTAATTTAAGAACATATCTACAGCTCTCATTTAAGGCTAGTTTTCCACTGTCTGGTTGCCAGTCAGTGGAAATACAGCTATCATGCTCCTCTTTAGAAAACAGACCACTGTCTAGTTAGTCTTTTGATATTGCTGCAGCATTTTAGGTGAGATCCACGTCCCCTGATTTTGCTGTGCATGTAGTGGGGCATCCCCACATCCCCAGGAGTTCTGGTTGTCCAGGTCCATTTTATAGTCAATGGAGAGAACTAGGCACTTTGGGGACTCATCTGCCTTATTTTACTATCTTCTTGCAGAAGAGGTGGCTTTTACCCTATCACTGCATATTTCTCTTTAGATGTATATCATCATCTCAGTCGATAACTTGGATATCTATGTTGAGTCATCTCAATCTCATCCTTTCTGTCTCTATGAAAAATTGAATTCATACTCAATGCAAAGTTCAAGTGCAATGTTTCAGGAGTAAGTGGTGTCCTCTCCTCTCTTTGAGGACCATGTAGTGATCCCCCCTTAGTCCTCCCATTCCTTGTCCACTCTAGCTAAAGGACCTACTCTGTTTTAAGCAATTACAACCACTATCTTGAATTGCAACTACTCTGTCTGAAGGCAGAGATACAACCTTTATGCCACTACTCTTGTGAAATATCTCTAAAATCTGCTAGAAACTTCAAAGGAATTTTGTCCAAAAGAGCTTGGTCTGTTCTAGCCTCTGAAAGGTGGCCAGAAGGAGGCTTTTCAGATGTCCTTCATGCTTCATATGGTCCAGGCTGGGACTAGATGAAGACAGTTTAAGCAGAGCTTTATTCACACCCCTTTCCCAAGCTGTGGATATGGGTGTGCTCCTCGGCTGTGGTAGGTCTCCACGTGAGTATGTCATTCATTTCTGGGAACCACGTTCCTGGAGAGCTAGAAATGCGTGAGAAAGGATTAAAGAAGTTGATACGTAAAACTTGGCACGGAGATGACTGAGGAGGATCGTAGGATAAGAGTCAGCTGAGATGTGGAGGCTGTGAACATAAAAGGAAGCGAGGGGTTATTTACTGAGCTTTGCCGAGAGGAAATATCACAAATGGGATGAGGCCCAACAGAAAACGTCAGTCTGGTTTTCGGGAAATGGGATGCATTTTTAGGATGCCCGGAGTGAGGATTAAATAAGCGGTGTGTTATCAGATAAGATGCTGAATCATGGGAGATAGTGGTGATAAAACACGGAAGAGAGCCGCAGCCTGGCAGCTGGAAGCCAGGATCCTCTCCCTGGCTTTTTCATCTGTTTGCCAGCCTTGGGAAACCTGCTTCTTGCCTTCACTTGTTGCCTCATTAAGCTGTAATTGCTTTGGGAAAAGGCTTTTGGGATATGTTTTGAGTTTTACAATGCCTACCCCGAGGGAACTATTTTCTGTGTGCTACTTTAATAGCATCAGTAAGTCGTTTTCAGCAGGGGAAGATTTACAGGGAGGTTTGCTCAGTGTAGTGGTGTTTTAAATGGCTAACCTCTCCTGGGCAGCTCATGCTGGACTTGAGTTTATCATCAGATGTTGTGCACCAAGGACAAGGTCTATGCTGCTGATCAGAGCGCTACCTAAGAGAGCAAACAGAAAACATAACGGGACGACAGGGCTTTATCTTCAGGCTCTGAAGAGGACCAGTCCACCCAGTGCTGACTCAGTGGATGGCACTTCTCAGCATTCATCAGCTTGCTTCCTTGTGCTACCTGAATCCTTTCTCATACAATATGTTGAAGAAATAAAGCTTCTCCCTTTTAACTCAAGGTAAACTTAAAATATTCATGGAAGACATGACACACTGGATCCAAGTCCCCCCTCTCCCTCGGGTGACTTGAAGGCAAAGCTCCTTCCCCAAAATAAGAGTGCCCTTGCAGCATGCTAAAAGACATCCCAGTTCCACATTTGTTTTGTGGGGTGGGGCGATATCTGGATGTCTTTCCCAGACCAGACTCTGAAGAGGAGACACAAACATCTGGTTTATGAGCTCCACTGGATTTTAGAAATAAGCCAGGTATTCAAAAGTTGATACCAAGACTTAGGCAGTCTTTTTCATCCCACTAAAAGACAATAGTAGGCTGCTATGGAGTGCTACTACTGGGAACACAGACAAAGGGGATTTTAGGGATCTTTAGGGTTATCAAGCAGCTAATTGAAGGATTTTGGCATGATCCCGGTGCCAGAAGTAACAACTAGATGCATGATCTTTTGGTGAAATTTAGCATTTAATCTTTGAATGCTTCTTCTTCTGATTTCTGGAGACCTAACAGGGTAACAACCTTCCAGCATGTTATAAGAAAATTCCCAGCGAATGGAGAAATTCTAGAAACAAACTGAAGATGAAACAAGAACAGGATGGGATAGTAGCAATAAATACATCAGTGATTTTTTTTGTTCTCACAACAATAGTCTTCTGCTGGGAATTTTGCCTTCAAAATGCCTTCTGGGAGGTTCCCTGACAAAGACTGAGCAGGTGAAGTGCTTCCAAGCTAATGATCTGCAAGAGATAAGAGCAGGAACTCATCTGGCAAAGAGATGGCTCCTTTCTTTTTTCTTCCACAGGAGCTTTCAAAGTAGCATTGTTGGGTAACCACAATTCACATAAAATATTTGCTCTTTGGGAAATGAAGCTGAGATAGTCTCGAGTCTGGCAGAAAATCCCAATAATCCCCAGAGACTATGGAACGTGAAGGGGAAATACCATTGGCTCCACAGTTCAAAGCTGAGATAAAAACTCCCCAAACTATGAGTTTTCTTTTAAACAACATTTGTAGGCTTTAATGTAAACTCTTTGAGTGCAGTCCCCTTGCTCTGAATTTCTCCCCTGCACAAGTTGTTCCTGATTTTTTGCAGTCCTTAAATGGCAGAGAGGACAGAAGGTCACGTTCCCTTTGACGTGTGCGTGCGTGTGTGTGTGCAACCTGCTGGCAGACCTGCAGTAGCATTGGCCACCGCGTTGCGTAGAGATGTACTGAAATCAGATCCCTCTACACAACATGCCATAGAAAGATGTAAGCAGTGACAATCTTTCTCTCAACAAGATTACAGTTGATATAACAGACCAGCGAGATGGATAAATAAGTATATTATGGAGTGAGGGCAGACAAGATGATCAGCAGATATATTAGGGTGTGTTATATCATCTGCTGAAAGGACATTTAAGGCTAAATGTGGCTCTCGGTGGTCTGTAAGAGACCTGTCCCTTTGACCTAATACTGGAAACAAGACTCCCAAGTCCTGAGCTTGGGTCCTACTGGCAAGCCACAAGAGGTGTGCTTATTATGCACCACAAACACTGAAGTGGGGAAACTATTATCAATAATTTTAAGCGCCAAACAAAATTATTTTGTTCATCTCCGAACTCGTGCTAAATTTTGACAGAATTTGCCAGATAGTTTCAGCGGGAAGCTTTGGGGCAGAGGATGGAGGTAACAACGAGGAGTCAGTACCCCAACAACCCTTCCCAGGACTGTCCAGTGGTTCAATCTGGATGTGAGAACAGGAATTTAATCCCTGCTTTGACCAAGGGCATCAGACTCCCTCAGGCCCTTCCTGCTACACAGCAGCTTTTTTTTGCCAGATCTGTCCCTGGGTGCTTCAGCCTTTGAAGGGGATATCCTCCCTCTGTGCTATAAAATTCATTGCGGCAGATTTATTAATATTTTTACCCTTTCATGGTAGTTAGAATTATGGCGTATTTGCCTCCAGATGAAGTGAATGATATGAAGTACTAAGGAAATGTTTGAAGCTAATAAAAACAGCACAAAGCCCTCCCAATTCCTCTGTCCTGCTGACTTCAAAATACACCAGTTGGCTCACATTGACTTAGGAGTGACTGCTAGGACAGACAATTGTATGGGATATGCAATATTTCCGTGAATAGCTGCTAAGATGCAAGACAAGCATCTTATGCTGGGAATCACATTCATAAATCAGGAAAGGGGGATTGTGAACCCATTCTGATCCTAGGTCCTGGTCCTGGAGGAAGGTCACCACAAACTGAAGGATGATGTGGACTAGTGTGACCTTGCTTCTGAAATTCTTGAATTCTTTATTGATTCAAAAATGATAAACATTTTGACCCAGATCATGAGCTAGCAGCATGTTTTTCCCCAGAAGGAACAAACTGTAAGTTGTAATCTTAGATCTGAACTTTCCTTATTAACCCATTTTTTTATCCATGATAGCACTAGTTAAAGTACACATTATTAGCAGAATGCAGGAAAAAACAGGAAAAAAACACATACAGTGTAACATGTTTAATCAGGACCATGTTTAAGTCAAAATTGCATGTTTTTCTAACAAATACTCTTGCGCAAATAGAAACTTGCCCAAAGAAGCCTGTTCTCTGAGTTATACAGGCGATCAGGCTGAAAAATCACTCTGGTCTTCTAACTTGTGAATCAGATTTGGTTTTATTAGTCTGACTGAGAAATAAGTCATATCTGGACAGCAAACCTCACCACACCGTAAGCAGGTATCTGTCCTTTTCTGCAGCCTGTTAGAGTACTCCTCTTGGACGAGTAGGCAGAGACACGCTCTTCCAAGCAAAGTAGAGGTGGCCTGGTTGCTTTCAACCATTGCTTAATGTAGCTAATAAAACTTTCACGAAAAACAGGGCAATGATTCAAAGGTGAAATTCTGTTGAAACCTCTAATTCCTGCCAATTTCAGGGAAGTGTGTGGACTAACAGTGGGTGTTTTCCAAGTATAATTTCCACAGGAACCCACTGCCCTGCAAAGAACAGAGGAGAATAAGCTGTGACAGCAAAGACAAGTAGATCTAAAGAAGAGCACTACACAGTGGGCTTCCTCTCGGCGTTAGGCACAGCATCTGGGATTTCAAGGAACTGAAGAGGCAGATGAGTCAGATGGGTCTGGGCCGTAAGGGTCAGTTATGCTCAACACCCCCATTCCTGGAAAGCCCATGGAGAAGCTTCTGGAGGGTCCTGCTGACCTCTTGGGGTCAAATTGCTATAAAAGAGAGTAAAATTTGACCTGAACGTTTCTTAGATGTCTCTCCTTGTAATGAGGAAAATCAGGAATTAAAGCCAAGAATAATTAAATATTCTGAATCAAGTTCTACAGCAGTCTGGTTTCCAAATGCAAAAACACTGCCCCCACTTTGGCCCACAGAAGCAATTCACATACTAGACCCTCAGGGCCACCATTCAAGCTCCCTGCAATACTTTTTTTCAGCTGGAAACTGCCTTTAAGTTTTTATCAGAGCTCAGCTGTCTGCCTGTGTTATTTATATGCATACACATGGGTACCAGATCCTCGGTTAACTAATTTATACCCACTGAGGAATGCAAAGAGCAGCATGCCACAGTTTGTGCTTGGAGATGATTTTTCTTTTAACAAAGTTTGTCCCGTTTTCAAAGCTGTGACATTGTTTTCAAATGAAGCCTTTTTGGTTTGGGTTTTTTTTAGTGTATTTCAGGGAGGCTGATAATTTGGATTTTGTTCTGCTTCATTGCTGGGTCAGACTCCAGGCTCGGAGCATGAAAGTCTTTATTTTGGGACATTCCCACGTGATCGTCTACTTGAAGGGGCTGGCATTAGCTGTCTCTTCAATGACCAAACCAGTGAGTTGGTTTTGAGGTCAAACCTATGTGTATGCAAGAGGTCTTTGTGGTAAGCCAACTCATATCAAAATCTCTATTGGTTTGGGATCAAAGAAAATGGTGTTGTTTGTAATAACTTGGAGAAAGATCTGTGGACAACATTTGCTGGAAATGAACTTGTGAGGAATATGAGGCTCCTGTATTTGATGTACTCCTTTTATTTTTTTTTTTTTTGCTTGCTTCTAATCAATGCTGTAAGTGTTAATGGCTCGCTTTGTGCCAGCAGAATTTGATAAACTCATTAAAGTAGGCTGAGGGATGACAAAGCCATGTGTCTGGAATAGCTGAGTCAGGTCCTATAGCAGAAGGAGAGGCCTCTGTTTTGCCTTGGGTGGCACTAACAGCTGCTGGTGTGGTTGATGGTTGAAAGAAGAGTGGATCTGGGACCTCAGTAATCACCTAAATGCTTCAGGGACCTGGAGAAGGCCTGGCTTCTGCTACCAAGTGGCCAAGACCCCAGAGAATGGGGCTATGCATCATAAAGGCTGCTTCCCCCTGCCACTGATGGGGTGCTAAAGCATTCCCACTTGGGGCAGCGTGGGCTGAGGACTTTGCTCAGGAGCCTACAGTAGTGTCTCATGATGCCTGTACCCCTGGGAAGACACATCCTCGGTGAAACACCTCTTCAGCTTTACAGATAACAAGTCTGGTTTAGGCAGCTTCAGGCACAAGAATCAGAGATCCAGACTTAGCAGGGAATGAAGAGGCAGCACTGTATTGTCTCCAACACCACTGCACAGCCGTCAAAAGAGCTAAATTGAGTGCATTCTCCATGGGAAAAAGAAACCACAGGACTAGGGACAATCTTTGTGCAAAGATGTGACTGTGAAAAAAACACTGGTCTTTTGCTCAGAGAAGGAAACGTGTCACGTTACAAGTGGTGATCTATCCAAGACTGAAATAAAGTATTCTTGATGCAAACTTGACGTGAGAAGGTAATGACACCAGGCAGCACTTACGTTCCACGTAACACAAAGTTATGCAAAAAACCTCTGTCTACATTTGAAGAATAGCATCAGTTTCCAGATGAAATAAGTAATAAGTAAGAAATAAGTAAGCCTAATGGAAGCAAGCCTTCTATATTCTGCTACTCCTCTTCTCATTCTGTACTCATTTCTTTAATGAGTGTCAGGTCTTGGGGAGCCCACATGCAGTTTGATAATCCTATCAAAGCCTTGATGTCACTAAAACTCATAATTTACAGAAAACACTGGGAAAAAGGTGAAGGATAAAGGGGAAAATTTGTAATATAAGAAAATGTAAAATCATATATACAGGACCAAAATTGAAAGCCACACTTACATGATGAGGAAGATTATGGAAAGCAGAAGGGCTGGAAAAGACTTGGGAGGCTGTTGCTTAGATGAACATCATCATCTGATGGCATCTCAGAGTGAGAAAGTGGGGAAACTGTGAGATTTTTTCTGTTTGTATTTAACAGTGACTGTCTCCAGAATGAGATACTCATTTTCAGTGTCTATTTAAAAAAACAACAAACCAAACAACCAAGCCTGGAAACACTCAGGCTATTGAACCAAGGGTAATTAAAGTGCTGAAAAAATTGCCTTGTAGCAAAAATCACAAGGTGGTCAGACTGTGTAGGTGTCAAAGCTAGAGGGAAAAACATGTCTTGATCAGATTCTTACAGTATTTAATTCAGAAGCTGATTTAAGAGAATTCAAAGTCTTAGAGACAAAAGTAGAATGAGACCTAAAGGGTAGAGGTTGGATCTGGACATATTGAGATTTAAAATAAAGGCGTGCGACAAGTCATTGGAACAGCTTGGAACAGGGAATGTGGTTGAATTTCCATTGTTAGCAGTTCTCCAAATCACCATAGTACATTTTTCTCCATTTCAAGCATGAATTAACTGCCAGAAACCTAATGGCCTCTTACGCAAGAAGTCAGACGAGACGATCACCATAGTCTCCTCTGATCTTACAGCCTATGACTAATGTATCATGTGTTTGTTCTCTCATTGTCTCTGGGGGAGAAGGAGATGCAGTGGGCTGTTTTGTTTTGGAAGGATTATTGGGAGATTTTAATGTACTGTACTTATTTTAGAGGAGGGAGGTCAGAAGTCTGTGTTGTAGTTGGAACGGAGAGTTGCAATGTTTGTGGGGGTTCTTTGTTCTTGTGGGAGCATGGCCCATCCTGGCCCCTGAGAACACTTTGTATTTTGTCCCTCTCCTATTAGAAAGTGTTGCAGTGCCAGAGGATTGAGATGTTCCCAAGTCCTGTAGCTGTGGATGATCTTTTATAAATGCCAATAAAACCTTAAGGATTGGGGTTATGACACCGAAGAGTAGGAAACTACTGTGCACAGGATGGTCATTGCATGCTTCCATTTCTGATGTAACTTGCTGTGGTGCCTTGAGCCCCATGGAAAGAAAACCCATTGCTGATTTGGAAGACCCGTGTTGCTCCTCTCCTCATCCACAGCCTTTCTTTCATAGAAAATGAGCGATGTACCGCCCAGCCATGCTTGCCGAGGGGATAGCGCTGGCCCTCTGAACTGTGTCAAAAGTTCAAAGATGAGCTTCAGGGCTTCTGAGTCACTTTTCAAATATTAAGATATCTCATAATATCACTTGCAATCAGCCAAAGATAACTATCTCCCTCTCATATATCCAAGCTCTGACTAATCAAAATTATTTTAAAAGGAAAAAATATTTATCCGGGACAATAGTTTTAATTATTTTATTATTTTACTTTTTAATCAAAAATGGCATTGATTTACAGTGTTTAACGAAGCATGCAATATCAACCTTGCTGCGTGTTTCTTCTGCAAGAAGAAACTATACTATATATATAAATAGTGTGTGTATAAATATACACTATACTATATTAGTATATATTCATTATATATACATTATTCAATTCAGGAAACAGTGAAAAAAGGGAGGGGTAAAGTTTTGTAAATATACAGCCAATCTTTACTATAATGTTGAGCAAAACGTTATCGTCACTCCGTATAATGGCACAATAGACCACTGAACTAATGAGACAGTTGTTATTTTACATGTAAAGAGAAGAGGGACACATGTACAAAAGGAGTCAGGTGCCTCAGTCCTCTGAAGCAATAAGGATTTGGGTTTTTAAGAGCCTTTTCTAGGTCCTACCACTATTAACTGGTCCAAAGTCACAGACAAAGGAATATAATCCCTATTTGTTCATGCCAGCCTGCAAACGATACCTCCTGGCCTGTTTTGGTTGATAAGACCTCAACTTTCTGTCATGGAGGCTTTGTAATTTATCCAAACCAGAGCACAAGAGCTAACAAGCCTGAATCTGAAATAAGGTTGGATTCTTATTTTAGATGTTGGCTTCTTATTTTGGTGACCAACAGTAAAAATAGATAAGCAGTGAGCATCATTGTCAGCATTTGCAATTCAAGGCATAGGGTTTAGTTTGCAACCTCTTGCTGAACAACCCAACCCTCAAAGCTTTGATGAGTAGGCAGAAGTTACACACCAGGTTATGCACTGGTTCACTGTTTCTATAATATAATCAAGATTTGCCTCCAGGCACTATTCATATACGCCGTAAGACTTTCTTTGAAAATCTTGCACCTTGTGTTAGGAATACAGAGGCTGAGAACTTAGGGCAAAATGAATTGTTCAATAAAAGGAGCAGAAATGAGCCAGCAATGTACCCTTGTGGCCAAGAAGGCCAATGGCATCCTGGGGGACATCAAGAAGAGTGTGGCCAGCAGGTCGAGGGAGGTCATCCTCCCCCTCTGCTCTGCCTTGGTGAGGCCCCACCTGGAGTACTGTGTCCAGTTCTGGGCTCCCCAGCTCAAGAGGGACAAGGAATTGCTGGAGAGGGTGCAGCATAGGGCTACTAAGATGATTAGGGGACTGGAACACCTCTCCTATGAAGATAGACTAAGGGAATTAGGTCTCTTTAGCCTGGAAAAGAGGTGTCTGAGGGGGGACCTAATTAACACTTATAAATACTTGAAGGGTGGGTGTCAGGAGGATGGGGCCAGGCTCTTTTCGGTGGTGCCCAGTGACAGGACAAGGGGTAATGGGCACAAACTTGAGCATAGGAAGTTCCACCTAAACCTGGGGAGGAACTTCTTTCCCTTGAGGGTGGCAGAGCACTGGAACAAGCTGCCCAGGGAGGTGGTGGAGTCTCCGTCTCTGGAGACATTCAAAACCCGCCTGGACGTGTTCCTGTGTAACCTGCTCTAAGGTGGCCCTGCTCTGGCAGGGGGGTTGGACTAGATGATCTACTAAGGTCCCTTCCAACCCTATGATTCTATGATTCTATAAATCAGGATTAGAACCAAGAACTTTTGAGCTTTATCATTGTGAAACTGCTCAAGAAGAGGAAATCCTGTTCCCTTCAATTCAACGGTTAAGTACCAACCTCTTCCTGGATATTGCACATTTTGACAAACCCATTCTTGACAGGTGCTTTTACCCTGCTCACCAGAACCCTTCCACTCTAAAAGCAAGGGTTTTTCTAGGAATGATCAATGACAAAGTGCAGGCTGTCACTTATATTTGTCAATTTGTTAAGACGTTGGTTTGGGGTCAAACCCTGTGGGATCTCTGGTATGCCCCAATTCTGCTGCAGCCCACTGTGTTTGGGGTGCTGAGCTCTATTTCATGAGGTTTTGTGGGTGCTCAGCCATTCATGTTTTTGCAGCTTTGAGGAAGGAGGTCAGATCAGAGAACTGATCTTGTCAAGTTTGAGTGTAAAGCATAGAGTCATAGGATGGTTAGAGATGGAAGGGACCTTAAAGATCATCCAGTTCCACCCCCCTGCCCTGGGCAGGGACACCTCCCACCAGACCAGGTCGCTCAAAGCCCCGTCCAACCTGGTCTTGAACCCCTCCAGGGATCATAGGATCATAGAATCTTAGAATGTGTTGGGTTGGAAAGGACCTTTGAAGGTCATCTAGTCCAAGCCCCCTGCAGTCAGCAGTGACATCTTCAACTAGATCAGGTTGCTCAGAGCCTCATCCAGCCTGGCCTTGAATGTCTCCAGGGATGGGGCCTCCAGCCCCTCTCTGGGCAACCTGTTCCGTGGATGGGGCAGCCACAGCTTTCCTGTGCGTCACATCCTCTTGTTCAGCTAGATGTGGTGCTTAGAGCATCACATCCTCTTGTGCAATTCAGACCAAGGTAAGTTCTTCACAAGATCCATTATGAGTTTTTTGAAGCAATAGTTCTTTTTAAATCTCCTGTCCTGTGCAATGCTCTTTTACAGATGTGTTACGAGATTGATCCTGACACAGACTGGTGTGTGCTCCCTGATGTTGCCAAAACCTGTAAGGTTTTTCGTTTCCTTTCTCTCAGCACACTCCTGTGTTTCTGACGAATGAAGTATTGTAATTCGCATGACTCAGGTTTATTCAGCACGCTGTCAGACCTGGAGTACTGTCAGGCTTGTTTATTGCTTTTACAGCCTTCCCAGCCTTTTATAGGAAATCACAGAAAGCCGCTCTTTCACCACGTACACCTCTCGTATCAACAAACCGCTGAGTAACACAGCCTTCCTTTCTCTGCACGATAACTTTTAATATAAAATTTCACATGGCTTACTCACATTTCTGAAGATAACTAGTTTTACCCGCACAGATGAAGTAGACCCAGACAAACTGACACATTTTTGTAATACGTCCTACACTCAGATTTGATCATTTGCATGCCATTTCTCAATTTTGCGAATGCAGAAAGTCAACACAAAAGTGATTTAAAAAGGAAAAGTTCTTAAAATGTCTCTTATAGATTTTCCTGCTTGTCAAGAATCACTGGTTTTGGGGTAAATGTTTCTGAGCAATGTCAGTAATTACTTCAGTTGTGCAAATCTTTAAAGCGTTGCTCCTTCTTGAAAGAGACGGTGTTGAGGTAAAGCAAGTATTTCTTTTTCAAGGGGATTGCAGGACTTTTCCCCAGACTTACAGCAAGATTTATGCAGCCTCCCTGCACTAAAACGGAAAGGCACTCCTCATCCCCTGCATGAGCCCTCCCATCACTGGCAGGAACGACCTTTGAAAAGTGGGTTTGAAGAAGGGTGGCTCAGAGGTTTGGCAGCACGTCTCTGCTGACCTTTATCAAAATTGCTGCTCACTGCTGAGCTGTTGTCGCTCTGCGTGGTCCTGCTCTCAGCCTACCTCAGCTCCACAGCAAAACTCTTGTGCTTAATTCTCTCCTCGTGCCAAAGAGGAGTTGTGCTCTTGCACATTAAGAACGTGCACAAGCCAAGTACCAGAGCTGAGCCAACAAGCTGTAATTTCTAAACGACCCACTTGATTATATATAACTGTTTGCCTAAGGGCTTTCTTTTACTTCTCGACCCCCCGTGCTGGTAGTATTTATACACATATTTAACTTTATGTATACAAGAGTCTGATGTCAATTAGCTCACTCTGATAAATGAAGCGTAGCACATATGTCAATGTTTGCAAGAAGGAAGCTTTGATCCTGTTCGTATCTTTCCTATCTCTAGAGGAAAATAATCTATGATCTGTAAATCCAGTCTCTATGAAAAACTCATCTTGTCACATCATTTTGCTATTGGCCAATGATATTACTGCTGCTGTGGGACATGAACACTGCTGGAGGACACCGTCTGGGGCCTTGAGCCAGACAGTCCTAGATAAAGTTCCTTCCCTGACTTTTAAATACGAATCAAAAATGTCCCGAGTGAGGAAGAAGTGCCCAGAGTTCAGACACTGGGGGAAACTTTTGCCACATTCAAATCAAAACCCTTGTCCTTACTGATGCCAGAATTTTACCACTATCATTTGGCTTTGAGCTTGTTAGAAAAAATTTATGCCGAGTTGCCAGCTTCTAGTGTAAAGTTAGCATGGTGTCTGGCTTAGAAATGAGGTGGAATAGGGGCTATATTTCTGTTGAACAATATTGAAGTGTAGGGTGCTGTTCCCAGAAATGTCTGGGATTTGTAACCCAAGAGGAACCATTCACCTCAAACTGTGCAAATGGTCACTCATTTTCTGATGGGACTGATCTATCCCATACCTGCTCCTGTTGGAGAGGCTCATTTAGCATAACACTGTGGAGGACAGAGAGAGAAGGGTATCTCTGTATTTAATCCCTGATTTGGAGTTTTGATGAATAGGTAGTCAGGATTTTAACTCCTTTTCCATACATACAGGAAGAAATCTTTGCCTTCTTCAAAGACTAATCCTATGAATTGCATTGACTATTATGTGCTGTACTCATTTATCCATTCAACTTGTAACAATATTGTAGATGGTGATCTTCAGTTAATTTTTTTTTTTAATTCATGCTACCTTGAAATGCAAATACGTTTGATTTCATCCCACTAGTTGATTAACTGCCGCTAGTTCAAAGCCAGATCATAACTATTCTCACTGTTATAAATTTTCATTTTGATGAAGGACATACGTGGAATTTGCCTCCCTGACACAGTTTGAAGGAGCTCACCATGATTTATAGTCACATAAGATTCTGGAGAATGTGCAATTTTTATTTCTCCATTATCCTGCCCTCAAACCTTCCGCCTACTCATCATCTTCTTGCTGAAACATCTGGTCTTTAGACAACCAGAAAATGTACTGATGTATAAACTGTGAGGTTGCTCTTCAACCTTGCACATTATCACTCAATAGCAGATATCAGAGACGCTTTAATTCTAATAAACATCATATGCATTGCAATGGCTTTGGAGATCTTGTTCATTTACTGGAAAGCAAGAGGTACCCAGCTGCGCTATCAAAACTGCAAATATTTGAGTCTAAATTGCACAAGATGTGCTTTCTATTTTAACCATATTGGTGGGATTTGCCAGATTATATAGAGATGTATGTGATGTAGATGTTTGCATCTGAGCTCCCTTTTTTGCCAGCGGAGAGAAAGAGGCACTGTTAGAGACGGATTGTAGAAGACTCTGACCCAGTAACTGATCTTGATTCCATACGATCTTATAGAGATACGGGTTGGGTACATCCTGAAGAGGTCACCTCTGTCCCCACTCAGTCTCTTGGGGTGGATCAAGCACTTCTGTATCTTCCTTAGCAAGTGTTTGTCTGAGCTGTTTATAACAAAAGGGAAAGACCAGGTACCACATTGACTTCAGTAGAAAAGACAAGCACAGATGGCTTAATCCTACACTAATTGATGAAGCTTTAATGGTTGTATCTGACACCTTTCATTTCAGCTTCTGAAAAGTTATGCACCTGCTTTAAGTTACTCTTCTATTATTGGCCACGGAGAGAGAAAAGAATCTCTGCAGGACATCCTTCCTGCCCCAAAATATGTAACATCACTTCTTGGTAACGTAACTCCTCTGGAGGTGCCTCTGTCTCTCTTTTGGCTATAGATCAACACCTCAATTTATCTGCCCAGTTTTAAGTGTGATGGAGTGAGATGGGATGAACTTGACCATTGTTGGGTCAGGACTCAGAGCCCTGATCTGAAAAATGATGTTTGTGAGATGACCTTGGAGGTGTTCAGATTCCAGACCAAACTGGTGCCAGATTAAAACAAAAAAAAACCCCCAAACAAACAACAAAAAAAGATAAAGTGGCCTCTTCCCCTCTACAAAAATGAAGACTTCATAGGCCTTTAAAATGTGTTTCTAGAAAATGTGAGCCCATAGGGCTTAGGTGGAAGAGATTAGCTATATATGAGAAAAATATCTGCCAGTGGCAATCCAACCTCCTTAAACGCTTAATTTGATTTAAAGATGACATGAAAATTATTACAAGGCTGAAACCAAACGGGAAGAGTTAAATGACCAGAAGACCATCAGTCTTCTCTCCCAATTGCTGTTATTATCCTTCCATTGGGGCCTGATGGATAAAGTACATTTTAAAAATTCAACACTCGCTCTGATGGCAGTAAGGAAAAGTGTTTCTGCCATTTGCAGTTGACACCAGGATATTTTCTAGGTGCTCGAGATTGTAAGATCTGCCATTGTCATATCACAACCTTTAACGGGCATTTAAAGGGATTACTTGGGCAACTTGAATTCTCTACATTTGAAAAGCATTTTGAGTTCTGGTTAAAAAAAAATGAAACTGGGAAAAAAACTCCAACAAAAAAACATTGTTCTACATAGTGAAATGAAAGGCTTTTCCTAGGAAATGTTGTACTTATTTTCTTAGTCCCAGTGCTATAAATTCCCCTCTCTGATTCTTTCAGTGCTCCCAGGTCAAGCCACCTCTCTTTTTTACAGGATTTTTCAATAATAGAGGTGTACATACAGTCCAAAACTTCAATGCCACCAGCTTTTCAAAGTGCATAAGAAAGTAGGAAAGTAAATATTATGGAAAATGAGGACAACCATTACATAAATAAGGGAATTACTTAAGTGTCTAAAAGAGGGTTTCAGCTGACTGTTTGTTAATCATTATATTATTATGCAATTTCTATATATCATTAACAGTCTCCCTTTGTAATCTGCGTATTTTTCTAATATAAGATTTCTTTGATGATAGTCCATCTTATTACGCTTGGTGATGTTTCTAATTACTAGTGTCAGTGCATCGTTACTTTTCCTGTTATTGCAGTCATTAATGATCTATGAAGTTTTTTCCTTTTTTATGTTTTTCCCAGCTCAACACATGATGAAACAGGCAACCCTTTGCTGTAATGGGAAGTATTATTTTGAGAATCCAACTAATTTTCCCAATAACTTTTTTTTTTCTGATGAATCATAATTTTGTGTCAAAGCTTGAACACATGTTTGTAATCTCTCTTGGTGTCAGAATGCTGTCTACATGTTCTGGAAACTCTGAGAGCTGAAGTGCACATTTTCCAATAGTAATGATGCAATGATTTATACTGGTTCCTTTTAAGACTGACTCTTATTGCTTTTTATGTGCTCAACCAGTTGTACTTAAGTTTCATCTGGACTTATGTGGGTCCTAGGTCTCCTTACAATCTCAAGTGATGCTGTAGAAGTAAAGGAAATATTTCAAATGCCAAATGACACAACTTGAGACTGGAATCCCCAAACTAGAACATAATAAATCTGAAGTCATTCTGCAAAATATCGAAGACATATATGCTAAGAGTCAAAACTGGGAACTAACATTTCTAAACACAGACAGTAAGTCAAATACATGTAAGAGCTTATAAGGAAAAATTAGTAGGCTTTTTTACATTGCTTATAAGAAAATGGATGCCAAATACAGTATTTTGGACAAGTCCTTTAAGAAAGAAGCACAAACCAAGTTTGGAAGCACAGATCCACTCTCAGTTCAGTCTTTGAAATACGGATCAAAGTTGTCTGCGCCACAGAGGCGTCAGTCAGCTCTGCTCTGTTTCTGCTTCTTGAAGTCATCTGCTTTGTATTTTATAAGGACTACTGCAAAATTGCTTTCAGCTATAAATTTACAGTGACTTTTTTTTTCAGAAAATGAAAGACATAAGTGGCAACTTATTAGCAAACAAACAGTTCATGGGCCCAGCTAATACATTGTGTGCTACTCTGAAGGGTGACTGCCTCTGTCTGGAATAGAGCTGGTGGAGCTATGGTTGGTGACGATTAGACCCATCATAGAATCATAGAATCCTAGGGTTGGAAGGGACCTTAGTAGATCATCTAGTCCAACCCCCCTGCCAGAGCAGGGCCACCTTAGAGCAGGTTACACAGGAACACGTCCAGGCGGGTTTTGAATGTCTCCAGAGACGGAGACTCCACCACCTCCCTGGGCAGCTTGTTCCAGTGCTCTGCCACCCTCAAGGTAAAGAAATTCCTCCTCATATTTAGGTGGAACTTCCTATGCTCAAGTTTGTGCCCGTTACCCCTTGTCCTATCACTGGGCACCGCTGAAAAGAGCCTGAATGATACATATTGATAAAAGATCAATAAAGATCATACATATTGCCAGTTCATTTACCAAACAAGAAAGTAAACTGGTAGGTTGTATCAACTTGAAATGAAATTTTCAAACCATTTTCTGTTGGGATAGTTAAATATAGCAGTTGGGTTAAGCTATATAATTTGATGTTTTTGGACCAAATATCAGCAGAAATTAAGGCTAGATTTATGTGCCATTCATGAAATGGAAAATCAGGAAACAGCTCAATATCAGTCCCAGGGAAAAGGAATCATAGAAGCGGTTTGGTTGGAAGAGAACTTTAAGTTCATCAATTCCAACCATTAACTTAGCACTGTCAAGTCCACCACTAAACCATGTCCCTCGGCACTACATCTACAGGTCTTGTAAATACTTCCAGGGATGGTGATTCAACCACTTCCCTGGGTAGCCTGTTCCAATGCTTGACAACCTTTTTGGTGAAGAAACTTTTCCTAATATCCAATCTAAACCTCCCCTGGTGCAAC
This sequence comes from Rhinoptilus africanus, assembly GCA_013400135.1. Taxonomy (NCBI): domain Eukaryota; kingdom Metazoa; phylum Chordata; class Aves; order Charadriiformes; family Glareolidae; genus Rhinoptilus; species Rhinoptilus africanus. The sequence goes on from VXBO01011543.1 coordinate 36,885, forward strand.
TTGAGGAAGTTTCCTCCTGTCTTATCACCTGTTATTTAGAAGAAGAGACCAGCCCCCACCTCACTAAAACCTCCTTTCAAGTTCTGCTTTCAGAATGTCCCTGGAATAGAGACCAAGGATTCAAATCCCTTCAAATCTATTCTACTGAGGCGACCCACACTACAGACTTGTCAGGGTGTCCACAGTGGTAAATGCCATTCACTGTGCCGAGCTGGATGGAGGACCCAGGCAGCATCACAACCTCTTCCCCATCAGGTAACCATAGTTAAGAGTTTCTCAGTTTAGGTGGCTCTGGAATAAAAGTACAGCTCCAAGTTTTGCTCTGATTTTTTAAAATATTACTGGGGTCAGAGAAGCCTGTTTCTCCTTCAGAGAGGTCTCCTTCAGGAGTTTCCTTCTCCTTTCTAGAGCGCCTGGTTACGCAGCAGTCTGCGTCATTCTTGGCAGGTGGGCATTGAGCTGTTGTGTGTACCTTCCTGTGGCCTCTCTTGGCATGGGATCTGGACTCCTAGATATGAAAATACCTCCATCAATGGCATCAGAGGAGCTGTCAGATGCGTCATCGTCGGTCACCAGTGTTGTCAACAGCTTCATGCTGGCTTTCTATGGTTATTCATGCAAATATTAATGTCGAAATTTGGCAGGACATACAGCCCAGGTGAAGGTATGATTTCAGGTCAGCCTGATGTGGGTTTTTTTGGAAAAAAAGAAATAAGATCTCCTCAGTCTTGTTAGAGACACATGTCTGTGCAGCGAGGCCTCTTGAGTCCGCAAGGGTGTGTGATCAAAGCTCCACTCTGCTTCCTCCTGTCCCAGCTGAGTAGGGTAACGTACAGTGACCCTTCCCTTGATTTAACTGAATGAGATAAGATGGACCCACATATCTGCTTCTGGGATCATGATGGCACATTGCATTCAGTCAGCAGGTCTGATGACTGAGGTTGTTATTTCTCCTCATTTCCATGATAACCTCTCACAAACTGATGATTCTTTACCCATATGCAAGATACTCAAGGAAGGCCATAGACAACTCAAATGTATATGACGTTTTGTTCGAAAACTTTCTATACAATAACTGTGGTTGCCTGACTGAAAACACTTCTGCAGTTGGAGTTCAGGCTCACAATCTTTTGAAACTGGATTTTTCTATCTCAGATGGAATAGGCTAAAAATATCTATCTGTATTCCACGGACGCCATAACAGCTTGTCCTATATTTTCATGCCATAGCAGCATGAGTGGCTTAAGAGATCTTAAGTAAATATTGTGTATGTACAAGCAACGATGTTTTTTTTTTCTTTCTTTCTGCATGAACAGTGTCCTATTGTCTGGTTTTAATTTGTAGTTCCCTTCGTCCTCCTTTATCTTCCTTAATGGGTTCTCAGATTTCCCGTCTGACTTGGCAGTGGTGCCCTGGCTGGAGTCTTGCTGCCCTCTGTTTGGATACACAACCAAAACCCCAAGTGGCTCTTTTTTGGTTATGCCATCAATTAACCTTATTGTGAAGAGCAACCTCTCCAACGTGCACAACCTTTCATACTTGGGATGTTGGGTAACTGTTATTTATATGTATTGATTAGTCTTTAGTGTATTTATTTCTCTGAAGCTAATTCTAGGTTGATGTTTATTTCTACTGGGCTGGCTAAAGCTGCCGGTTTTCAGAAATCAGAGCTCTACAAACAGTACAAGCAGTGCAAACAATACAGGGATACGAGCAAGTGACTGTGAGTCACAGCTTCTACGTTCAATTTCCACCTACACTGCTACACTCAATTAACTCCTCCAAGGCTGAGTTTCAGTATTTTACAAGAGTCCAGTAATTACATAGGAGTGCAGTGGTTTGGGCAACCTAGAGATGAAAGGGGCTTAGATATTCAAACACTGATAATTAATTCAAATGTTGTAAATCAATGAAAAATAATGATTAATTGTCGGTGTTTTCCATTATTTACCTAGTGATGACAGCTACTTGTTCTCCTCCAGACTTGTGCCCTCCTGGCGATACAGTTCATGTGAACTGTGATTCAGGCCAGAATTTATGGGAAAATTGAACAAGAGATCCCGCTAGCTCTGCAGCAAGCCAGAGCCACCTGAACAGGGAGCGAGGACACAGCCAAAGGGAAGCTATGCCAGAAGGAAGGGTATTTGTTTTGCCTTGCAATCACCATTGATAATTGGGTAGACAGAAAACAGTGACAACAGAAAAAAAACTGTCTTGCACCCTACGTCTACCATCAGACCAGTTAGATTATCCCTGCACTACCTGGCACTTTGCAAGTGAAGGCTGAAGACCTGAAAGTACCCCAGGAAAAGAGTGTCTGCTACCTTGCATCACCTCTGCCCTCACCCTAGCTGATTTCTCATACCCCTTTGGTGATTTTCCAAGCCTCACCAACAACGAAAATCCTCCCACTGTGAGAAAAATGTAATATTTGGCTCATTAAATTGACTATCACTTCTGCAGCTGATAATCAGGGAACTGCTTATCTCTTAAACAGCCCCAGTCAGGAGCGGGCAGCCAAAGAGTCTGCATGAGTAACGTTGCTGAATCAGCCAAAAAACCTTCCCCTGGGCTGCAGAACGGCCTCTCTGCACCCCTCCCAGCCTATCTCCACTCCCCAGGACACAGTGAGCAGAGGGCTGTGATTTGCTTCCAGGGAGCACTTGAGCCTCATCCCTGTCCCATCTACCTCTTGGCTTTGCTGGAGTGTAACCATAATATTGCAGAGGCAATGAAAAGCGCGGTGAGGTCCGGGTCACTCTTCCTCACCAGGAAGGAATGGACCGCACCCAATGCTGTCCTTAGGCGGGACACCCACAGATTTGTGTGAATTGACTGCAAAACTGGCTCCATCATTACTTGCTCTTTCATCCACAGGCACCAAACCTAATTCTTCACCAAAGCATTGCTATCCTGCAAAAAAGCCACAGCTTTCTCCAGGACCCTAAAGGGAAATGGGGCTGCTTCTGTTGACTCATCATGCCCGCCATATAGCAAAGATTCATCCCTCACATCCCAGCTGCCCGTTGGACAAGCTTGTGAACATAACACTGGCCAAAGCCAAAGATTAACGCAGACACACAGACCAAGCTACACCCCTCTTCAGCTTGCTGCAGCTTCCCTGTGAGCGCAAGGCATGGCCAGAACATGACTCAACCCACTGTGGCTGCATAGGAGCATATCCCACCCCAGGCGCAATGCAGGGCAGGTAGCCTGGGCTTAGCTGTCCTGGGATTGTGTTGTTAGCGACAATCTTGGGACCATCCCTCAAATCAGACATGGTGAGCCCTGCTAGCAAGTTGTGCTGCCCTTTCTGGGCTTTCTTCATGTTGGATAAAAGCAGCACTAAACATCAGAGTGGTCTGTCTGGCTGCTGAGTCATCGCTGCCAGCCCTAGTGGACTGAAGGATTGGCTGGTTCCAGTTTTATTAGGTGTTTTCTTAATTAAATAGCGGGGAGAGCTGTAGGACAGCTACGTCACCTCCTGTCTCTTCAGACTCTGAGTTCACTTCGGGCTTGTCAATGTAGCGAGACACTGGTAGGGCATGAGATGACCCTGTCTGGGGGCTGTGTGCCCATGAAAGCCCCTTGGTGGAAGCTGTGAGCTCAGGCACATGAAACCACGCAGATCCCAGCCAGAGCTGGCTTGTGGCCGACCAGTTCGGTGCTCGGGTGGAGCAAATATACATCTGTCTGCACCCGTCTGTGGAGATGTACCCCTGGGGATGTCAAAGAGAAAGACAGAGCTGCTGGGGAGGGTTGCCCAATGCCTTTCCCCAGAAGCATTTCCCTTGGCACAAGGCTTGTCTGGAGGAACCCTCCTCAGGGGGCCTGTTTCCTTAATGGAGGAATGTATTCATAGCCTGATACAGGGCTGAGTTATAAAGACATGATTTGTGGCACATGTTACTGAGTGAAAGGAAAACGGTAGCACCCAGTAGCCTGGGTCTGGGGAAAATATGATTTATTCCCTACCGCTGTATCTAAGAGCACCCCGGAGAGGCAGCAATTCTGCTGCCAAGCCCCCTGGGGTTGTTTTCACTGCTCCATTCTTCTCTCCTTCCCTCCACAGCAATGAGGAGCTGCTCGTAAATGTTATCCGAGTATTGCTAAACCAGAGAAAGGTGCTCTCTCTCATAACATCCTAGGGGTCCAGCTTCCTTTTGGGAGGCACAGAAGGGTTTCCTCAGCTGAAGGGAGAGAGGTGGGCAGCCATCCGGGCAGCAGAACAATACAGGGAAGCCCTAATCAGCCCAGCTTTGGCTGAGGAGCCGATTGGTCTGGATGCTAAACTGGAAGCCTCAAGTTTAGCTCCTATCCCAGGTGATCAGGGGTCTCCAGAGACGGAGGATGGTCATTGCAAGAAATCTGGCAAAGATGCCTTGAGGTTAGTGCAGGGCCCCTACCTTGTGCACATTTTCACCCTTGGCCAGTACAAAATGCATTTTACTGCAAAAATGGGGTGAGAGCTACCATCACACACTGCAGGGTAAAAGCTATGTGTAAGCAGATATTTACTGCATAAGGATGCTCCAAATGGAGTCACCTTGCATAGTTTCTCTATGTGCTTAGAGGGACTTATGCATGTGCTTCCCTTCTAAGAAAGGAGCCACGTTGTGCTTCTCTCCACCCATTTTTGATTGCGATGGACTGGAAGATTCTCAGGCATTTTTTGACACACACCTAACACAATCCTGATCCCTGCAGGACTCCTAGTGTGACTGTAATGTGAAGAAGTGTTCACCTGAGAAGTGCAGAAAAACTATTCTTTCTCCACCTAGGTCCAAAGAGTGCATCAATTTAAAAATGAATTTTATTTAGGTTCAAATAGAAAAAAACTGACTTAAAAGGAACTTTCCAGGTTTATAAGGTATCAGCTGGTGTTTTGAAGTCTTCTGTGTGTGCTGTGGATAGCACACTTCACAAGCTGATATATGAAACAAATACTTTTATCTGCTCTTGGTGATCCAGAGCCTTACACGGTGTAAATCAACAGATACAGGAAAATTTTAAAAAAAAAAATAATAAATTACTCCCATGGCAATTTGACCTTCTACCTTTTTGGTTGAACTATGGGGTTTTTTTTAATGCCTATACTACGAACAGTCAAGACTAGACACCATTTCCCCTTGGTCTCCATCCTGTTTTTGAGAACAATAGCTACATTTTTGACACAGTGCCAGCCCATAATTCATGCTTGCCTGCATTCTTTAGAGCACAGACTTAGCTGATATTATAATATTTTGGTGCATTGAAATGACTGTTCCAATTAGAGCAGATTTTTTTTTTCTAATCAATAATATTATTACTAAAAATGTTAATGTTTTAGGAATAATAAACAAGGAGGAGAGGCCTCATCCTTGTTGAAATATGAGTGCATAAATTCCCTTGACCTAATCTCCAGTCCGCTTAAACATAATACAGTTCAAAAGTTCAGCTTAGGATCAAACTTTGTTGGGTTCATGTCCTGTTTGGGACAGATGGCTTGAAACAGATGTGAAGAATCCAGTGACGAACAGAGGGAGAAGGTGGCAACGGTGAGGATGGAGTAAACAGAATAGCTGGGGATGACCAAGCAACAAATGCATTAAAAGAACGAATACTCTGTACAAAATCTCACTTTTGAAGGTGTCATTGGTTTTCACCCAGGTTGTCCTCTGAGCACAGCCCAAAAAGTTGCTGGATGCATCAAACCTGCTGAGCAAGACCTCATGTCATCGCCAGTCCCATATGTGGTGTTGGTACCATTTGTAGAGCAAAAAGTGAATGCCAACAGCGGCAATATCGTCACTGGTGTGAATGAAACTATCCCACCTAAGGGCCGCTCCCAAGCAACAGCTTGGATATGCCGGTTAAATTGTCCTTGGAGAAACAAGTAGATTTTACACTTGCAGAACAAGAAGGATTCAGGCACTCAGGCTGGTCTGAAAACCCTCCAGGATAATTAGCGTTATCTCAGAAGTCCTGAATAATTCACATTCCAACATCTGTAAGTCCAGACTGATAGGAAAGTGTCCGCTCCCTTCCCCATGCATAAAGCCTCTTCCAGGAGGTAGTCTCTGCTGGGTCTCCTGGGTTCAGGATTGATCCCAAAACACATTTACATCTACACCACCACTGAGATTGTAAAAATCCACCCAACATTTGACTTACATTTTCTATATGTTTCTTCCTTCTTCCCTGCTGATTCAGAATGTTTAAAACATCCCCTTCTGTTTATATGCTTTAATTCTCCCCCTTCCACTGTGAACCAATTCTCATAACCTTTCTGCAAAGGTCCCATTTTTCACACCTTTCCCAGTGGCTGCTGCATCCCCTCTGAACTCTCTCACGATGTCTGGCTGGAAAACTTTGCCAGGTTTCGTAACCTCTTTCTTAAGAGAAAGTACCAGGGATCTTGAGGAACGCATCTGGGAGCTCTGCAAAACAAGGCAGCAGAAAGGGGAAAGGAGGAGCTGCCATGGAGCTGAGTCTCGTGACCTAATAAATTATCCCTACTCAGGATGTAAATGATACTGGACGTAGTCTTAGCCTGTCGCATTTGTCAAGCGAAACGTGAAGATGGTTTAAACTACTTCACAAACAGGGAGAGGTATAGGGAGTTGTGAGGGCTTGGCTGGTGAACAGATTGTAACTTGAGCTCATTCACTTATGGCTGAGACAACTTCAAAAACTGCTCTGACTAAACCAGAAAAATGATTGCCATTCCTTCCAAATGCAGACAGTATGTTGTGTCTTTATTTCTAATTTATGGGGGTGTCTGAAACAGTGCAGTGGAAAAGCAAGGGAGTTTTGAATGTTTGTATGCAAAACTTAGCTGTGTCTCAGCTATATTTTTTAGGCCTTCATTAATTGAATAAAGCTTTTTTATTATTATTGGAGGAGGAAAGTTAGGAAGATCTACTTATTTGATCCAAATAATGCAAGATCTTTCTTTGAGATAAGACTTTATTCCCATAACAACTCTTGCACAAGACCAAAATCCCAACAGGCGAGTTGTGAAATAAGAAGTGGTAAAGGAAAAAAAACCCAACATTTGAGCCATGAGATCCTGAAAACATTGCTCCACGGACTGCAGTGAGCGGTTTGTTTAACTCTGCAGCACTCAGGTACTCTGCCGGGAGACGTCTGAGAATATTTTGTGTGGGTGAGCCCAGAGGTCTCCTGAAGAGCAGTAGGAAGTGCATGGTGCAAACCAAACCAAGTGACACATTCTGTAGGGCACAAACACGTGATGTCATTGCACTTTTATTGCACTTACTCGAAAGCCTCCATGTGAGCAGTTTAAGGAACAGGAGGTTGGAAAAGCAATTACACCGTGGGAAAAGAAGAAACACAGATAACATGACATTGAATGTGCACAGGCAGAGTTGTGCAAAACCTTCCTGGCTGAAAGCTGGTCTTGATTTCTGGTTTTGATTACTGTTTAAGAGGGCAAACTGACATCAGACTTCAGAGACCAGATCTAACATATCAACCAGTTAAAGCAAAGGCCTCAGAGCGCCTGTTTTTCAAACTAATTCTGACTTCAATGGTGAGTTTGGCTGGATGACCACAAACTGGTGTTCAGTTGCTTTTGATATACCCTGGGGTATGCTGCCCAGCCTCCAGCTGATACTCAAGAATAGCTAGGTTTCCTTTCTATCCTGTATCATACCTGCAGACTCTGTATTGATGTAGCCCAAACCCTAGGATCATCCCAAATGGCACTAGTTTCTTGCCGTAGACCGAACTAACTGTCTATGCTTAGACAACCGAGTGAAGTCTTTAGTTCTGGGTTAAAATTAAGCTCTGGCTTGTATCAGCAATAGTGTGGCCATCAGGACTGGACCAGTGATTGTCCCCCTCTAGTGGGCACTGGTGAGGGCCCACCTCGAGTGCTGTGTCCAATTTTGGGTCCCTCACTCCAGGAAAGCCCTTGAGGTGGTGGAGCGTGTCCAGAGAAGGGCAAGGGAGCTGGTGAGGGCTCTGGAGCAGGAGTCTGGTGAGGAGCGGCTGAGGGAGCTGGGGGGGTTCAGCCTGGAGAAAAGGGGGCTGAGGAGAGACGTTCTTGCTCCCTACAACTCCCTGAAAGGAGGGGGTAGCCAGGGGGCGTTGGGCTCTTCTCCCACGGAACAGGCCATGGGACAAGAGGAAACGGCCTCAATTTGCATCAGGGGAGGTTTAGATTGGGTATTAGAGGCAGTTTCTTCACTGAAAGGGCTGTCAAACATTAGAACAGGCTGCCCAGGGCAGTGGTGGAGTCACCATCCCCAGAGGTATTTAAAAGCTGGGTAGACGCAGATCTGAGGGACAGAGTTTAGTGGTAACTTGGTAGTTCTGGGTTAACAGTTGGACTCAATGATTTTAAAGGTCTTTTCCAACCTAAATTGTTGTATGATTCCAAGATACTTAAATGTCTACATATAGGCATCACTATGTGAGTTGGTGGTCAATGCTCCTTTTGCAACGAGTGGAGATGTAGTCAATAGAGTTGATGGAGGGTGAAGAGAGGTTCAGCTCACTGTGTAGCAGGACTCTGGGCCTCCCAGAAGACCTGAGTCAGATCCTCCCGCCCATGTAGATGTAGATTCCCTAGGGGAATTTAGATGTCTGTCAGGGGACTCGGATCACAGAACACAGAATCATAGAATTGCCTAGGCTGGAACGGACATTTCAGATCACCTAGTCCAACCACCAACATAACACTGACAAAACCCATCACCAAACCATATGCCTAAGGACTACATCTACCCATCTTTTAAATACCTCCAGGGATGCTGCCTCAACTACTTCCCTGGGCAGCCTGTTCCAATGCTTAAAAACTCTTTTGGTGAATAAATTTTTCCTAGTATCCAGTCTAAACCTCCCCTGGTGCAACTTGAGGCCATTTCCTCTTTCATGACAGCACCCTCTTTTATTATCCCTGTGTGACTTCAATGGTTTAATCAGGGCTATAGAGGGAGACAGCACTGACTACTGGTGGTTCACATCCCTACATCTTCCTCATGAACCACAGCGACTGGAGGATGTGGTGTCTTTTCTTTCTCTTTTTCCTATTATAGACCATGTAGATTATGGCACACCATGGCTCAATTTTCTGCTCTGCAGGAAGAGGGTTGCTTTAATCAGTACATCAAGCAATATGGGAGCATAATACTTCCCAAGTGCCTCATTCAGGCTCTTCCCCTCTGCCTTCTGCAGTCCCAATGGCCAATTCATTGTGTTGAGGGCACAGTTCCCTCCTCCAGGGATTACTTAATTGTTCCTTAAGGGGCACAACAATCTACAAATTGAGACAAAATGGAGGATAAATTGATAAGGTCCACCGAGCAATCCCCTTCAACTAGGAGGGAGGGCATTGCTTAGGGAGTAGAAAATACCCAAGAGAATTGAACTGGGAGTCTAGGAATTGTGATGGCAGCTCTGTTTCCAGCTACACGTTGTATAGAGCTTTATCTAACAACGATGCTTCAGTGATATCTACCAGCTCTGGAGACTTGGCAGAGGGATGCTCAACATGAGAACCCTGTTGGGGCTCACACAGATATGAATGGTTTTGTGCTGTCTGCACAGGGAATTTCAACATCATAGTCCTCTACAGATGAATCAGCAGCTGAACAAGGACTGCAAAGATTTAGATTTTGGACTTAAATAACTAGAGTGGCAATTAAAGTACCCAAATCTTTTCCTTTTCTGTCCCTTCACCTCACTGGGCATCATTCTTCCCAAACAGGAAAGGAGCTTGATTTAGGGGTGATGGGTCCAGTTCAGCAATGCAATAACTTGCCTGATGACTGTAATGAAACATGAGGGACAGATTAGAAGAAACATACAGTCCTGAGTCATATATGTAAGGCAAGAAACATATGCTAAGATTTGCTGCAAAGGGTTTTTTTCTGAGAGTAAGCAACAATTAATGAAGCTGAGACTTTGAAACTCTTCAATCTATGACTGTTGCCAGAATTTTTTGTTTCAACATTTTAAAGTGAAAGGCAGTGGCGCCATAAAACTTCTAAATATTATAAAAAAGCACCAAGTATGATATAAGTACTCATAATGGAAGTAAATTTTACAATAAAAACCATTTTTGAATGAAAATCTTACCTTAAGATCTCTTCTGGAATTTTCAAAGGTTACTGCTGTTATTTTATTTTATTTTACATTTTTTCTGTAATTCAGCACTTCTTGATATGTTAAAACATGAAAAGATTTATATAGTTTCAACAGCTTAACATTTTATTTTTATTTTATTTTGTTTTGTTTTGCTCTGTATTGTTTTAGTGATACTTGGGGGGGATGTTATTTAGTATTAGGCAATCGAAACATTTCCTCATTTTCTCTAGAACAAAGATAATAAAAGCAAACTGAATGTTGCAATGATTTTTTTATTATTATTATTGTATGAGAATGTGCTTGCTTAGGAATAACCTAATGCAAACTGAAACTCTGGCCTTACAAAGTAAACCTTTCCCAACTTCATATTTTTCAGAATTCTCATGGAAGATTTTGAAAACATCGATTTTAAATTTGAGCAATAAAAATTAAAAAAAAAAA
>VXBO01011567.1:0-17231 GCA_013400135.1 Rhinoptilus africanus
GCAGCCGTCCCAGGCTCTTGAAAACTTTCTTCATCACCCTTAGAGCACTTACTCCATTCATTCTATAAGGAATGCTGCATCCGTCATAAACAGTTTTAATCCGAGAAACCCCTCTTCAGTCTGTCCATCGAGAAGAAAGTTCTTTGGAGATATTTTAATTTTTTGATTAATGTATAATAAATCCAATGTATTACACATTCAAAAAGAGTTAGTGACATTTAGTAGAAAAAAAAATAATCAAGATGATTTTTCTATTTACGCCAGGGAGATAAGACTCTCAGGATTGTTCAACAAAGACCACAGCTTTGTCTCTCTCTACGTGTCCATTCTCAGAAACAGAGAACTGTAAGAACAGACTATGGCATAGACTACGTTTGACCTGACTGGCACAAAGAAAGCTGCAATTAGAAAAATGCATTCTAACTCCATTTTTAGATCACCATGTAATACATGTTATTTTACAAAGAAGAGTAAAATACCACTTTCTTGCTAATTTTTAAATTAGATAGATAAAAGGCAGTCTTTTATACAACCTGTGGGATGTGTATAGTCTTTGGGACAATGAACTCTCAAGGTGGTGGGGGTAGCTAAAGACAGGCTAATTGAACGCATTTTTAAGCTTAGTTCAGCCTTCTAAACAGCTGAATACCGAGTGCAAAGCTTATTGTGTGCTTGCACAGTAGTAAGAGTTAGTAGTAAGCGGCCTATAGATGACCCTGCTCTGGCAGGAGGGTGGGACTGCTCTGGGTTGGACTAGATGATCTCCGGAGATCCCTTCCAACCCCTACCATTCTGTGATTCTGTGAGTAATACTCTTCATTATTAATATTGCATCAGAACCAAATCCTAACAGTCTTTTTAGTCACAGCCCTTTATATTACTAAAATAATATAATTAATAGATTTTGGAAAACTTTCATAAATATGCATGTGAACATTTTCTTATTTTAAATTTCCAAGTCATCTAAATTATATTTCTGAACTATTTCTGTTGGTGTACACCTTATATCTTATTTAATGCAACATACTCTATTGGTTAACATTACACCTACGTTACTCATAATACCACTCTCACACTGGATGGATTTATTCCTCAAGTTTTATATATGCGTGTGTGTGAGCCATTCACCCTTGACTCTTATTATAACAGTGGAGACAAGTCAGCACTTTCAGGGTGCCAGTCATCTTGGTCTGTTTTCAATGACTGCTTTAGTAGGAGATGAATTACACCCAAAAAATATTCATTTGCCTGGTTGATTTTAAGCATGAAAAAGGTGACTGGCTCAGATGTAGATGTTCTCACTGTAAATGCTGATTTTTGACTAAATGTATCACCCCCCCTAAACCCAAATGTACATATATAAATCATTTCCAACAATCAGGAGGTGTACCTGCAGTCCAGTTATATCTGGTTGTCATTCAAAGTGAAAAAAGAATAAATTACCTATCGATAAATAATAAAATTAAATAAATGAAGCTCCTACTCATTATCAAATAAAGTTCAATTAATTATTTTTGTCCTGTAACATAGTAAGCACATATTTGATGACTAAATTAATGTAATGTTAAAAGTGCTTATTTCCTTCCATTAGGGGGAGTTTAGGAATGTATAGGACATCTACTCTCTCCAGCTTTATGTTTAATTAGATTAATCTTGACAATAACCTTGCAAGTATCTTGAAAAACCTTTCTTGATACTTGATTGCAATTCATTTTTACTTCATTATTAACAAACATTTTTCAAAAATAATTGTCTTGCATTATTTTCATTAATGATATCAATCTCTTTATTCTTATCTGAAAATATACCATTATCCATTTCACTTTTATGACCAAGACCAATACTTCATATAGGAAGGTCTATGTCAACTTTAGCAATGAATAGAATATTTAAGTAAACCTCTCAAAAACTTAATTAACTTCTGTTTGAATGCCTCTATTACTACAATTTCTGAAATCTCTGATGAAACAATAAATACTTTAATGTAGGTGCTAAACTCAAAGTGACCAGGGTTTTAGGATGATAGATGTAGTAGATCATATTCCAGTCTTTTTTTTCTCCTCAGTTCGTTCCTCATAAGGTTTGTCCTCCAGACCCCTCACCAGCTTCGTAGCCCTCCTTTGGACACGCTCCAACACCTCAATGTCCTTCTTGTAGTGAGGAGCCCAAAACTGAACACAGAACTCGAGGTGGGGCCTCACCAGTGCCAAGTACAGGGGGATGATCACTTCCCTAGTCCGGCTCACCACACTGTTCCTGATACAGGCCAGGATGCTGTTGGCCTTCTTGGCCACCTGGGCACACTGCTGGCTCATATTCAGCCGGCTGTCCACCAGCACCCCCAGGTTCTCAAATTAAAAAAAAAATAGAGCTCAAATTAAAAAAATGTCATATGATTGTTGGTATTCCTTTCTTCTCATTCAGTGATACAGTAGTCTGAGGTGTTATTCTGAGAATAAGTATTAAGATCAGACTCCCTGGGTGAAGTTGTCTCCAAGCTCCCTCTGCAAAAGGTCCCTTACTCACATGCCTTCAGTCACTCCATGAACCTCTGGGGTAATGGAGCATGTGCTGGGCACAGACGGCATGGGACAAGGGAAGGAAATATCTTAGCTTTTCACCCACTGCGCTCATTGGCACCTTTTGCAGCCCTGTGGAAACAGGAATGGAAATTGCAGATGTGCCCAGAGAAATGAGCTGTGCTTTAGCTCAGATAATGCATTCAACAAGTCATGTGGCTTGTGCCACGTGGCAGATCTGTAGATAGGAATGAAAATTTAAAGCTCTCCAGGCACCCTGTGGGTTAGTTCATAAAAGAAGCCTTTGTAAAATGGGGAAAAATCTTTCTGATAACAAGACTGTACTTTGGGCATGATTACCTATGTAGAAAAATATTGTGGCATAAGATTTGCGTTGGGTTTTTGGGTGGGATTAAATTCTAGTACAAGGTGAGTAATACAGTGTTTTTCCTTCTTATAGAAATTACAGCCCAAAAAATTACTACCCCTGAGTGAACAGAACCAAAATTTATGAGACAAGATATAACCCAAGAGAAAAATTACATTTCATGAGCACGCTTTCCTTCTACAGAGGCATGAAATATTGGTAGGGATCTAGCTCGTATTGCACTTCCTGACATTACAGAGCAAGTTTATACTTCGGGGATTTTTCAAAGACAAATAGCAAGAACATGTAAATAAAATATAACCTATCTACTTTTCTACAGGGTTTTTCCTTGGTAGGTCCTGTCTTTTGCTTCAACAAAATGACAGGGTATCACACAAGAAATTTATATTTTTCAGAGGGGTTTTTGTTGCTTCTTTCATATCTGATATGTCACTTTAAATGGTGGAAAACTTTTTCTTTGTTATTGATCTCAAAGATGTATTTATTTTTTTTTAAGTAGAGAGATTTGTAACAATATGTGTTAGAAGGGCCTATGCAGCAGTGGTCTTTTCTGAGCTCTTTGCTTGCTGTGGAAAGAGAGGACAGTGAGAAAACAGATGCAGGCAAGATATCCATGTCATGAAGATGTAAGAAAGCTGACATCTGCTAGTTCCTGCAATCCTAAAGTGCTGTCCCGGCCACCAGACTTTCCTCTACCTGCTAAAAAATTGAAGAAATCCCTTTCTGTTCTTCCCTCTCACCTTGGCTGCTGCCAGAGTAGCGACAGAGACTCTTTGCTCATGTGTGCCTGCCTGGCAGGCGGCAGTGTTTGTGTGCTGCTCCCGGGAGGGATGGCTTTCTCTGCCTGAATACACAATGCTCAGCACCTCCCAGGCAGCAGCGGAGGGGAAATGACCTGATCCAGCTCAGTTTCAGGGCTGACCGGAGGGTCCACAGTAGCAGCAGCAAAAGCTGACACATCCAAGCAGCCGAAGAGGCTGGGGAGTTGTTTGTCTGAGCTCTGAGGAAGGCAGTTTTCTTCCCACTTAATTCACATTTAAACAATTGTCCTCAGAACTGGAAGGGGTGAAAAGAATGTTTTGAATTGAAAGCCTGACCTTTGCAGAGGTGATGACATTTGCCAATGGGAAGATGCCTTTTTCTTAATGTGTGAGTATTTCTCAAGCCCTGATTGCAGTGTACTTAATATTGTCCATAGTTCGTAGGGGAGAGAGAGAGAAAGGAAAGGAAAAAGGAAAGGGGAAGCAAGTATGCTTTTAAACATGCACACAAATTTGAACACTAGTGCTGCATCTATAGCTGGATTTAGGAATTACAATTTGAGAGGGTCTCTGAAGTCATTAAGATAAATCCCCTGCTGTCACACACATTTTACTTTGCATTAGCACAGTAGCATCTTTCTTACAAATAAGCAGAAGCACATTCACATGCAGGAATTCTCTGTTGATCAGAGATGTATCTTATACATTCTTCTCATCACGTATCTATTGACTAATGGAGATTCACTGTGTTGTAGAACTTTATTAAAGGCTTATTTTTCAAATAAAATTATTATTCATTAGACATCCAAATTGACAGAAAAGTATCGAATGAATAAAGATATACCTGTGAAAATATCATTTTTTCAGATTATATAAACAGATTTAAGTCCATCAAAGCCAAAGGGTCTAAGCTGATATTCACTGATGTACATCTCAATTTTATAATTCTAGAATTTTAGTTAAACCCTGATGATTGACAATTTCTTTGGTTTTCTTTCTGCTTACCCCTCCACAGTCTTTAGAATATGTGACATTACCTTGTATGCCATAATGACAGATAAATACATTTACTGTTGATTAGAAGCACCGCACATAAACTGGACTCCTTCTCCTGCCTGCTGTCTTACTTTTCCTCTTGTCCTCTCTGTTCATATGTTCTTGGCCAGCTGCAATAGTTGGCCCAGCTATATCTCACACATGTATGGTGACCACAGACTGTGCTGCTGAAGTCTCTGTGGCTACGCTTGTGAGAGACCCAGTGGTGTTCATACAGTTTTACAGAAGAAGAGAAAATTAGATGCATTTGTCAGTTGAAGTATTAAGAACTTCATCCCAATCAGATCTATTTTTAAAATCTTTTCAGAGAGAAATTAAACTCCATTATTCTTATTCATCATTACATCCAGGTACAATTGCGCAGATGAGTTTTGGTCAAAAGGAAGCAGCACTTGTGAAAGAGATTTGCTGATATTGTTTAGTTATATATATGAATAAACATCATCTAACTCTGACAATATTTGAGCTCCACCAGTTTCCTGGATGTACTTGTTTTAGGCTTCAGCCAAAGAGAAAGAATTCATTGCTCTGATGTTAGATTTCCTGAGCTGTAGGTCATGGACAGACAGCTATGAACACCCCATTCGATCACCAATATTTTTGGCACACTTGCCATTAAGGGTTGAGCTCCTGGCCCATTCTGAAATATGATACAGTTGTTTTCCTGTTTGTTTTGGAAAATGCCCAGAGCATCACGATGAGCAACTGCTCCTTTGCTCTGATAAAGCTTATGCAAAAACTCAGGGCTTTGATACTGTTTTCTCTTTTACCTAACATATGGTTGCCAACCATGGAAAAATGAAAAATGTTATTGATATGAATGAATTTCATATGATTCATCATGCCTATTTAAGGCAATGCCTTGACTATCTAACTTACAGCTATTAAAAATCTCAGCTGCTATTCAACCATACTGCTAAAAGCTTGAGTTTGATAAATGTTTATCTTAAGGTATTCTCATATTCTGTCCTTGCAATTGTTAGTGGGATTGAACCCATCCGTGCAAGTCAAGTATTTTCCCTGCCCACAGTGGTAGCACTGTGGTGCAAAGGGATCAATAACTAAGCTGGTATGCTGCTGAAATAAGTGTATATGGAAACACAGCTTCAGCTCCTCAAATAACCAGTGAAGAGGAGGAGGAAGTTTTGAATATCTTCAGAGTGGGTGCTTCCATTTTAGTTTGGAGTTAAAGTATGTCACTTGGGCAAACAGGATCTTTCTTTGGGAACTTAAAGTCACTGTGTCTGATCCTTGACTATATGTAAATACTGTGAATGCTTCCTGGAGAAGGACAGCTTCAGTGAAGGTAAATGGATCCTAATTTTGTTTCTTTCTGTTATTAAAGTGCTGTCATCTCTGCAATATCTCAAACTGTCTGAAAAGAATCACAGCTGAATGAAAGCAACTACTGAGTTAAGTTGGAAAATCTGAGCAAAGCTTGTCCGTGGAGGGAAGCTAAGATCCCTCCAATTACCTTTCTGAATAGTGAAAGTGCTGGAAAATCTCAGAAGTCTTATTTACTTCTTTCCTTCTGAAACATCAAAGATCAGTGGTGGCCACGTTTCCCTGAGGCTTTCAATAGCAAAAAAATTGCGCCTTCTGTTCCTGGAGGCAAACATACACATCATAATAGCTCTTTGTTTCATCACATGGAATCATTGCAGTTATTCATAAAAACATTTAGAATTTTTTAGGCTGGACAAGAACTTTAAGATCAAGTCAAACAGGATATTTTGGGAAATGCTAATGTTCTAGCATCTATTATCTATCCACTTGCTGTGAGAGAATACAGCAGTAGGATAAGCCCTATTCTTCATCTTTGTGCTAAAGACCTGCTGAGTCTCGGCATTAGAGTGCCGAGACCCAACTCCATTACCCGTGACTTCATAATTTCTTAACATTTGTTTCTTTTTTTATCATTCTAATTAATTAAGGTTCTTCTTCTCATGTCAGGCATTTTGGTATTTGATGTTTCTCCTAACACTAAATTACAGACACATTTTTTTAAACAACCTTTCTTGAAAAAGGAATCATATGAATAAAATATCTGTACTTGCTTTTCCTTATCCTAGATGAGTTCCAGCTGGTAAAACACATATAAATATGATGAAAGTTGAAATAACATGCAAATATTAATTAATGTATTTGATGCTTGTGAAAGGAAGCATATGAATATGCACATAGGAAATCATTTACTATATATCATCACTTTGACAGTCACAGCTCTTTATAGAGAAGAACTTCCATGCTTCCCCATTTTGCAGTTTCTGGCTCCTAATTAAACAAATGAAATGAATAATGTAGTGAAACAAGCTGAATATTCAAGTAAAACAAGTAAAAAATCCTTTTTCTCATAGAAAGATGTATTAATTTTTGTATTACTCTCCCTTAATAAAAGATGTAAAACCTATCACTTCAGACATTGAAAACAGACATCCCATAATGATAGAAAAAGCATTGCAAGGAAAAAAAAATCTTTCTTTTTTGAAAAGACGTGATAAGGACTGGAGAGCATTTTTTCCCCATTTATATTACATTATTATTTCCCTCCTACAGTCCGTGGGATGAACCAAAAGTGAGTTATGTAAAGCTCCCAGTAATTAAGTTGTCTTGAACTGGTGAGCTAGTACATCAAAAAATAAAATGACCACAAACTATAATGCAGTCCACTCCAAACTATTTTCATTATACTTGTAATGCAGAGCAAGAATGCTGTTAAATTAAAATGGGTTTGCTTGAATAAATTTAATCAGTGTGCACACAGTATGTTATTGCTCATTTTCAGAGCTTTCGTGTCTAACTCTGTAGCCATTTAATTTTTGTTTTTAGGGTTTTTTTTTTCCTTTAAATCTCCACTGTCCAAAACAATTTCCAGCTTTTGATGTTGCATTTATGAAGAATGGCCACTAGAGTGCTGCAGGTGTCCATTTAAGCTGCATTTGTGTACATTTACCATCAGTATTTCAGTTTCATATGTATTTTTAGAATATATATCACATATATGTTTTTCTAAAAGTAGATTTTGGTGCTAACTATGATCCTAAAATTCTTTAGGATGGCTATGAGTATAAGCAAACTCAGATCTGATATTTTTGTATGTATAGAGAAGAAAGGTATCACTGCTTATTAGGTCATCTACAATTGGATAATGGTTTCGAGAATGGATAGTTACATTATTTGTCATTGTCTTTTAAAGGGCTACCAAGTAAAAACTGTTACATACCTGTAAACCGTCTATAATATTATTGATGTAACTCTAATGTGTATGCTTGTATAACTAATTAGTTATCCTCAGGTCTAGTGTTCATTTCTGAATTAATATAAGCAGAAGATATAGACAAAACTTGTTTCTGAAACCTGTTTGAGTGCTAATATGAAACTCATCATACAGATCTCAGTCCTTACTCAAAGATTTGACCTGATGTGCCAAGCAGAACCAGTCCAACAAGGAGACACAGTTTTCTGTGCCCAAACGGATATACCCACATTCCCCGAAATAAGCCCTGAACCCAGGAAGAGCCACTCACCCCTGACACAGCACCGTACTTGTTCCTACTTCCCAGTGATTAGTCCCTTTTATGGCAGCAGTTGTAAGAGTAGTGGCCTAACCGGGAGAGATGGTATGAGACCCTCTGCTAGAGCCTATTAAGTGTTGAGGAGAAGCCAAGTGCCATCTCATGTTTCTGTGGTTTCAAGGTTGACCTTGACCCTGTCTAGTACAGCTAAAGTCTCTTGGTCAGACTCCTTCGTAGCCACAAGTCAGAGGATGGGACTGAAGTTAAAAAAAAAACTGGCAAAAGCAGTTTGAGATACTGCAGTTCTGACTGTCTGGTTTAACTCAGTCTAAAAAAGCTGTAAAAATAACACTTTAAAGCTACATGAAGACAAGGCCAAAATATTACTCAAAGGTTAGGAAAGGAAAGATTAAAGTCGGGAAGTCTTGTCAGAAAGAAACAGATACCAGAGTGAAGATGAAAACTGAGCACTTCCAGCCTGCTCTGAGGAGTCTGTCAGGACACGGCACAGGAAAGGGGGACTGCTGGGACAAATAGATTAAGAAATGCAATAACAGTTAAAGAATTGGACAAGCTGGCATTGCAAAGCACTATTACAAGAGAAAGCTTAAAAAAATCCTTGTAAGACCCTGAAAGATGAGGAAGACTGAGGTCACTGTAACTATGACGACCAGCAAAATGGACAGAGGAAAAGAACTGGCAAAGAAAACCGAAACCAGAATGATTTGACACACACACATGCTCTTTCTGATCACTCAGGGGAAAAGGAGAGTGGAAGGAAGGATAAAAAGCATTTCAATGATAAGCAGAGAAGGGCAGGGGTTTTTTTACCTTCCTCCTTTGGCTCGTATGAAATTCCTTTCCATTTCACACCTTCCGTCCTAAATTGGCAGTGTCAAACTCTGCTGTAAAGCTAATGAAGGATGTAGTTTTAAAGTGTTTGATGTTTAATATATCTTCTAAATGTCATCATGTGCCAGGAATTTCTAAGCATATTGCTAAGTCTTTTATCAACCTTGCAATCTTCTTTTTCAACTTTTATACTGATCTTGCATGGTAAACTCAAAGAAAAAGTATGGAAATTTCTGAAAATTCACAGATGTCAGGCTATCTCAAATACAAGGATTAATAAGGATTTACCTAAACACCAGTGTGGAATTAATCCATGGAAACCTATGAGAACAGGTTGGCTCAGAAAGTATAACCCGTATGCCAAATTCTTTCATTCAAGTGCATGCCAGCTCACTGACTGATGTCATACTATTAATTCACCCATTCAAGACATTTGTACTTAAAGTGGTTTGATATTTTAGTGCAGAATATAGTCACCTGTGATTTTGGTGAGGTAGAGGAAAATGAAATAGAAATGTTTTATGTCCTAAAGAGGGAGAAGGGGGAATCTATGACCCAGATCTTGGCATAGAGACAGGGAGCTCCTTACAGCCACACGAACACCTGTGAAGTCAAAGATGTCTTGTCTGGGCAAAACACCCTTGATCTGTGGAGTACTCTGAAGAGACGGAGCTCAAAATGGCCCAGCACCCTTGTTGTCACACTGGCTCATGTTCTGTGCAGTGCAGCACACCGAAATACCTGGTGTCAAATGTTTCTGGTTTAGGTTGTCTAGGAAAACCTCTTAGCAGAAGGCACTGTCAGGCTGTCACAAAATGAGAGGAATTCATAGTTTTTAGGGAGCAAGATAGTTGTTTAAACACAGTGGAGTTTTTAACCTTTGCAAAGTCTTCATTGGTGCCGAAAGGTACTCAATGACTTCGTTCCACGGCTTTCTTCTGGGGCTTGGCCAAGTTTGATTCTCAGTAATTCATGAAAAACATTTTTCTGTTGTAAGACTTCATAAAACAACAATATATGGCTTTGCTTGGCTTCAGGTCTGAGTGCCAATTTGATCTCTCTCAAGACAACCAGTATTGAGATAAGTCTATCAGTCAAACTTTTCCAGTGTTTGTCCTAAGCTTCTGCTTAGACAAAAGTGGTCTGTTTACCTTACTCAGATGCATCTGTTACTAGGAGTGGGGTTAACTTTAATTTCTACTTTACCTTTTTCAACAGATAATGGAGAATCCAGAATGTGAAGGAGTAGTGACATGAAAAACTAGAATTAGGCCTGCAGAGGTCTTCTCACAGGTTATACTTGGAATCAGTGTTCTTATAACATCATTTTTTAAAATTTTATGAGACCTTGACTTCCATGACAAAGAGCGACAAGCTCTTGTCTATGTGTATTTAGGACCCTGTGTATATCCCTCTGAATAATATAAAGCGCTTTATCTGATGCATTTCACATAATACCAGAAGGGTTGGTTTGTTCCGAATAAAAATAAATATTTTTTCATTTTAATCTAAGGCTAGTTGAAACTCCACACACACTATAAACTCCTCTCTAATTCTCCCAAGTGGCTTAAATTTTCTGACATTTTACACATAGCTGAATTTCGCTCCAAGTACAGTAGTAGGCGATTGCTGAAGGAGCTCTAAGCAAACTGCACTGCTGTACTTAAGAGACTTTTTTGTGGAGAGGGAGGAGGAACAAGAACTAAGGATCAGGAAAAGTATGCTGAGAATTTTTGGTGATCTGCAACTAAGTGCAGACAACACTTTAGGGTCAAAGTTGTATTTGTTAGCACTCATATTCAGTTGGCATCTATATGTGGGTAATTCTCAAAATTGGTTCTATTCTAAACATCTCCCTGCATGCCAAGATTTTAATTGACGTGTTTCCTTAGCCGGATGTTTAGTCAGAGATTAGCAGTGATAAAACAGATTTTCCACTTCCCGTCTACTTGTCCCTGTTTTCTTATTTTTGTTCTCAGTAGAACTCCTGGATCTGCAACATGGGGATCATTCATAGAATCATAGAATGTGTTGGGTTGGAAGAGGCCTTTAAAGGTCATCTAGTCCAACCCCCCTGCTGTAAGCAGGGACATCTTTAACTAGATCATTGCTTTTAAAAAAAATTCTTTAGATTTCCCTGTGTATGTTGATTGAACAAATCTGCAAGGTTTAGCGACTAAGCAAAATCTTTAGAAATCTCAAGTCCCTCTGATTTGTAAGAAGCTCAACAAATATTTTTCATATCTATTCAGAAGAGTGATGCAAAGGCTATTGTTACTCCTCCTTTTGACCATATCACCTCTTACAGCATGTTGCTTCACTCATTCTTTCTGCTTTATAATGTAAAACATAATAGGCTTTTTCATTTTCAGGGTCTTCCATGATCTCTTCTATCCAATCTATCGTTTCACATTTACCATGAAGATGTCAGCCCTGTCCCTGAGTCTCTCACCCATCTCATTTTTCAAGTAATTTTCTTTCAAAATATGTTCCTTCCTCCTTCCCAAGTGTTTCAAATGAACTCCCTGACAATGCCTACAAGAAAACTTTGCTGATCTCCTTTAAAAGTCCCTTAAGCTTCTCTTTTTTGGCATAATGCCAGCAAGATTTTTGCAAAGACTGGGTACCACTACTACTATGTAAAGTTTTGAAGTTTCTTAGTTTCTTCAGGTTGTCATTCTGTCTGTCTCTGTACACTATTTTTTTATGTTCAAATTGATAATTCCTGATCTGTGGGGACCTTTTTTTTGGTGTTTGCACTAGGCTTAGAACGATGCATTCCTGGATGCAATACTGATTTGTAATTAGTAAAAATAAAAAACCCCATAGAGAATGGTAGGAAGAGTATCCTTGAAGAAAGAGCTGGTTATGTTCTCTGGCAAAAATAAATGTCATTTTCTGAGACCCAAAATGCACAATAAGTTGTTAAGTTACAATTGGTTACACTCAGATTGGAAAAGACATCATTTTGTCCCAAATTCATTTGCT
This sequence comes from Rhinoptilus africanus, assembly GCA_013400135.1. Lineage (NCBI taxonomy): Eukaryota > Metazoa > Chordata > Aves > Charadriiformes > Glareolidae > Rhinoptilus > Rhinoptilus africanus. Next base: position 12,080 of record VXBO01011567.1, read on the forward strand.
TTAGCTTGTATGAGCACACACACCTGTTGAACAGCCATTCCAGGATGCCCAACTAAATAACTACTTCAGCAAAAGTAAAGCCTCCAAGAGAGTTAGATTTAAAAAAAAAAAATGTATTACTAGATTTTGGAGTTGTGTGGTCTAGAAATTGTGCCAGATGTTTGACAGTTCATTACTACAATAACATAAATTTTAATGGGTTTTTTTAGAAGCTCCAGAGAAAACAAGGGCTCTATAGCACAGTCAGTTAAATCTCTATTTGTGATACAGCAATATCAGAGAAGACCCATTCAGAATATGTTATGTTATGGATCAGAATATGTTATTTTTATAAGAAGAAGAAATAAAATGAAGTATATTCTATTTCTGTTGCACAGATGCCCTCCCATAATACAAATAGAAATTTTGTAGGATGAACAATATGTAAATAAGACATCAACTCGCTAATTGGGACATCCTGAACAAAAAATAAGGGCAGATAGTAAAAGAAACACTAAATGGGAAATCAGCTAGAAGAATTCAGTAACCATTGAACATTTACAGACAAAAGGTAATCTTTTTTTAAAGTATGTTTTCCAAAAGGATAAAAACAGATTAAAGTATATTAGTATCACAAATCCAGTCCAAAAAAGTAAAATCACATTGTTATATAAACAAAGGTAGCATTTCTGTCTGAATGTGCAAATTATTTTACAATTACTCTAATCTATTCTTTCAACCAAAATTATGAAAATGACTCATTATTATGTTCTACATTGTGTAACATTTTATTAATGAGGTTTCAGTTTTCATCCCATGCGATTAAAAACAGAGCCAACTTTTTACATAAGAGATGTTTAATCCTGTAAATATTTCTGTCATGCACAACCCACTGAATTCCAGCAAAATGTTCAGGACCAGATTAAAATACAGCTTTTTAAAACTGTAGAAGAACAAAGCCAAAAGCCTAATTAAAAGATAGGTAAACTACAAACTTTGTTTTGAGGTGATATTAATTAACAAAGAAATGCAGTTTAACTCATTTTCTCAATATAGGCATAATTTTAGCAGCTCATACTCTTAAAACATCACTAAAATCCCTCTTGTTAATGCCTCATAATATTTTAGAGTTATGTTTTCCTGTGAAGCTTGGTAAAAAACAATGGAGGAATTTATTTCACAGTCATAAAGTTGAATTTAAATAAAATATGGGTTTGAAAACATAATTGCAACCTAGCCAATGAAATGTTTGCTGTCTCAGTCATGAATTTCATATTTAGGATTTGCAGTGATGAGACTGAATGAGAGTTTCTTGATTGAATGTAAGTTAGTTTTGGTCGGTTTTGTGGCCACCCTGTCTTTCAGAATATGTCTGAACTGCAGTGAAGGAATTACTTCAGCAGGGTGCTATGATTTACAAACCTGTGCTGGCCTTAGACTGGTGATCTTAACTACTGGTAGGCATCTGTCCCTGACACCACATAGGTAAAAGCCACTAGAGAAACTGCATCTAAAGCCAGTGGTTCCTACAACCCTGCTGTTTGCCAGATCTGAGACAGGGTGAATGTGTATTGCTTTTTCCTTCCCCAACGTGCTTCTGGGCTGGCAAACAATACGGAGCTGTGCTGAGGCTTGGAAAGACACTCTCACACTTTATGAGTAGGCAGACTTCATTATTCTGCTATATCATGGTATTGCATCAGTATAACGGAGGAAAGAAATCAGGCTCCAAGTCACTAAATTATCATGAACAACTTTTTTTTATTTAAGAAATCACCACAACAGAACTTGAGTAAATAAGATACATTTATAATTACTTTACACAAAAATGATAACACCTACAAAAAGCTAAGAAACTGCTTACATATAAACCCCAGTTTGGGCAAGACTTCTTGGAAAAGAGTGTAGCCAGGACTTAGTTCAGCATAGCATTTAATCTCATGTAACATTTAATGTTGACCTCATACATAGATGCTTTGTGGTTTGGGGAACTAAATGGAAAAAAAGAGCAACAAATAAATAGCTGAAATATTATTCTTGGACATCTCTCTTTTCTATTTGTAGATATGTTAAGGAGCCTTTTCTTCTGGAGTAGAATATTTTTGACAAAGTCTGTCAAACTAAGCAAACAGGAACAAGAGGTTTCAAGTACTTCATGTAGAAATGACTGCACTGCATGGTTTATTTGAAGGTAACCACTGAATCACCCTCACAGAGGATCTGACTGTTCACAAAAAAAATCATCTGTCTTTTTTTGCATTCTGGACATCTGAGGGCTTCTCTGGTGTCACCAGATGATTCCTTTTCATCAGCTTGTTGGGAGATGTGACTCACCTCCCAAGAACACTGCTTCCAGCAGTCAGGAAAGCAGCTTGATGCCGCTGCTCCCTGCTTGGTGGTTCAGTTAGAGGGATGCCTTGGGAACAAAGAAAGTTAGAAAGGTGCCAGAAGGGAGAGCAGCCACTGATGACAACAAGGCATCTCAAAGACTCTAAATTGTGATGAGAAGCAGACCCCACAAGGGATGAGAAGATCTGTGTGCTGGCCCTGAGCGCACATCAGAGCAGGGATGATTATGGCTCTCAGCCTCGTAATTCCATTGCCACAAACTTCACTAATGTGCAAATGCAGCGAAGGGTAGCCAAATATGCTCAGAGAAAATACCAGTGAGGAGATAAAAACAAGTCTGAATTAGCTGCCAGCCCCAGAGAAACTGTTCTCCTGTGTCTAGTAGCTGGAAAATATTTAGATGCTTGAAAGGCCATTACTGGCTTGGGAATAATTAATTAGATTAATTTCATGGTGCTGCCTTCCTGAATTTTTGTCAAAATAAATACTGATTTATAAAGTTTTAAATGTCTAAAAATGCCACGTCTGTTTCATATCTTAGACTTTATCATTAGCTTAGAACTAAGTTTGAATATTTTTTAAACACCTGGATTATAGACAATAACAAGTAGTGGAAATTTTTTTCCTGAAAGGTACACACCTATACCTCTTGCACCCTTGCTGAAATACTATTTCCCTTTGGTCTATGACAAGAATGTGAACTGTACTTAATCACTCAAATGTGGAGTAGTTCTGCTGATGTTTCTCAAATGCATAAAATTGAATATATATACAAAACTTTCCATGTTTAAAATCCTAATTAAAAGCAAAACCAGTAGACCAAAAGAAAGAAAAGAGTGAGGAATAGGAAGAAGCTTTAGTCTAAAACTGAAGATTAAAACTGTTAAATGATTGACTACCAAACCAAGGAAGAGTACTGTTATAGAAATTTTTATTGGCTATTTATATTCCAACGCATTGCAGAGGTCCCAAAAATTCTGACCCCATTCTGACAAGTGATTTTGAGAAATAGAGAAGCAGTTCTTGTCCCTAGCAGTGCAAGCATAGAACACAGATGAGAAAGGAAAGATTATTATCAATTTTATTTACAAGTTGAAGAAGAGAGGCACAGCCAGTAAACTTACCCTGCAACTTGCCTGGATACAAGCAGGATGTCTTTTAACAGAACACTGATACTCTTTTCCAGTCATGGCATAGCTATTCTCCTTTTGATTTTTTTCCTGGTGACCTCAAATTATAAATTTAGCAATGTGTCCTGGCCTTGAGTAAAAGAATACTGACATTTTGTAAAAGGAACAAAACACACAGTAAATGAAACCCACCTGAAGACTGCAGGAGGAGTGGGTCATAGCCTGTGTGTGTGTTCTGTTGATTTCTACCTTAATTACTGCAGATTTTAACATATTATGTGCTGGATAGAAAGCATGAAGTAATAATGGGTCTTGAGAGGTGATCTGAGTGGAAAAGGGCATCAAGAGAATTGTTGATGTGTATCACACAGTAGGACAACTCTTAGAAAGAAGTGAATCAGAAAGAAATGAATCACAAGATTTTGTAGCCCTAATCAGAGTAACAGAATATCTACTAACAGCAAAATCCTGAAGGCGGTAAAACTTTGATTTGCAGAGCAAAAGAGCAAAGCTTTTTCGAAACTGAGTTACCAGAAATTAAACAAATATATTCTGTCTAAGAAATTCACACGTTACCTGTTTCAGTGATTCTGATTAAGAATATGAAGGTTAAGTTGCAATCACCAAGCATCAGGGTTTTGTGTCCTTGTGGCTATTTTCCCCTTTTTATTTTCTCATAATTCTATGAGGTTTCCCTCATTTTCTCTCTTCCTGGTCAGCACTGCTGTTCTGTATTGTCTGGACTCAAAGGTCTTGAGTAGTACCTTACAGTTCTAATTCTTGCAGTTGAAAAGATTATAAAACGAATCACTGAGCTGAACTCAGAAGTGTACTGTTTTTCAAGAAGCAAAGCGAGGTATGAAGCCAATCTTTAACACAATAGAATTAATTACAAAAAAAAAAATTGAAGAAACGGAACATTCTTATAATTGAATCCAGAGTATTGGTAGCGCTGGATTGTGACAATGTTAGGACCGACCCACTGAACCCAAGCCTGTTCGTATTTTCATGGATTTGAACAAAAAGAATCAACAGGGTTCTATGACATGGCTGAATTTAGTAAAGTCAGTAGTATTGACTGTGAAAGCCGATGTTGAGTGCCCAGTGAACATTTTTCTGTAAGGATCAATTTAGTTATTGGCTTTCTGATAGCTCTAACTGTGGTACCATTTTGACATGACAGTGCCCCATCTTTACAATTTAACATTATAATGTAGCATTTTGAAACACTCTCATGGCATCAGCTGTCAGGAAACTTGCCTATGGAAATGTCTTTGAGAAGAGGCATGGAAATGTGGGCGGTGATTGTAAATTGGTCCAATGCCTACACTGTGAATCTAGTAGTCTATAAAGACAGCTTAAAGACGTCATATGAGAGGAGAGGCTGAGGGAACTGGGCCTGTTTAGTTTGGAGAAGAGGAGNTGTTTAGTTTGGAGAAGAGGAGGCTGAGGGGAGTTCTCATTGCCCTTTACAACTACCTGAAAGGAGGGTGTAGGGAGATGGGTGTTGGCCTCTTCTCCCAAGTGAATAATGATAGGACCAGAGGAAATGGTCTGAAGTTGTGTCAGGGGAGGTTTAGATTAGATATTAGGAAGAATTACTTCACTGAAAGAGTGGTCAGACACTGGAACAGCCTGCCCAGAGAGGTGATTGAATCACCATCCCTAAAAGTATTTAAGAAACCTGTAGATTT
>VXBO01011571.1:10405-21585 GCA_013400135.1 Rhinoptilus africanus
TAAACAGCATTTTCTGTTCGCTCCTTACTTCTACCTTGTCACGTATTAACATGAATAGAGTTCCTGTTTCTTTTCATATTCAAACAAACCAACCCCAAAAGCAGTTTAAAGCTAGCTTCATTTAATTTTTCTGAACATTACACAGTGTGTCCTTCAGGTATTTGAGGATGGACAAAATAATCTGAGGCTGGAACAAAACACAGCTCTGCACTGTCTTACTGTAGGGCTCACCTAACCTAGAAGCAGCAGCTTTAGGTCTCAAACAGCTTTACAGGTGAACAAGGACAAGCCCATTGACTCTGAAGGTTGGAAGCAAGGATGACTACAGTATAACACTACTGTATTGCTCTGTACTGCACAGTGGTGGACAGAAAAAATCTTGCTGCAAGTCAGAAGTATAGAGATTCAAGGCAAGGCTCCAAGAGTTCACAGACAAGTCCGCTGTTAACTCAAATGCTATCTAGATGTCACCTCAAGCTCATGAAGTCCCTGAACTGCTGTTTCCCATCCTTTGACAAGGTCTACCAGGGGAAGCATGATACTAAACATACCTGTCGCCTATACTCTTCCCCAAGTGTCTGCTACACAAAACCCCAGGATATTACTCTGCCCCAGTATGGCAGTTACACTATATTGACAAAAGGCAAGCCCCCAATTGACAAAACTATTTTGCACATAAGAGGGACAGAAGTATTTCCACTGTTCTATCAGTCTAGCCCTAATTACAAATTTCAACTACCTGAAAGTTAACTTTCTGAACACAAACTTCCAGTACCTGTTATCTTTCTCACGCATATATGGAATACAGTTCCTTGAGACATGCTCACTTCTGCTTGTTTTAGCATATCTAATTGACATGGTTTTTTACAGATCCCCAATTAGCATCACAGGTTTCATCACACATCTAAACTTTTACTTTTAATACTCATAAAACCCACTAAATTCTTCAGCTTCCTATGTAACCATCTTTTTTTTTTTTAAAAAAGGGTAATATCCAACATAGAAAAGAGTTAAACTTGCTTTACTTGCTACTGGAATCTGACCTGTTTCACTGAAGCTGTGAAAGAGACACCAATTCTATGGCAGAAGGCAGGCCTGTATTTCAAAGCTTCTGCTGCAAGAGCCCATGAAATTCTTAAATTTAAATGCATCAAGAAGATAGTTAAAAACTGCATGAATAAATAAAGTGAATGACTGCGATCTCTGTTGCGTCAGGATATTTCATTAAGAGCTTCATCTTCCAGTATTAAGTACCTTTGTTATTCTTCCTGGAGCCATCAGAATCATACTTGAAGAGCTACATTACTGGAGTTATAATCAAGTTAAATTGCTCTTTATTGTTTGGTATCTTACTCCACTACATATATTTGACTTGTACCTTTCTCACTAGCCATTTTTCCCAGCAAGCTTTAATCATCTGGCATGCTTATTTAAACAGTGAAGTGTCTTTCAGTATGTCCAACAAGTGAATTTCTTACCTTCGCAAAATTCAGTTCCTGTGTATTTGTATAACATACTTTCATAAGGAGAACAACTGACTTCACACAGAGATATATTTGCACCTACCATTTACATCCATTTTCATTGGGAAATACATGGAAGATAGAAAGCGTTTAAAGTAAACTGGTGAAATTACAAGTCACCAGGGCTGAACAATGTATAAAACCAAAGTTGCTACCACAAAATAAGGACATAAGTTTTCAACAGCACAGCTAACTGCCCTATCAGTGGGTAACTCTGTACTAATAAACAAGATAGGCAAAAATCTCTTCCTTAAGAAGCTCTCAAGAGAACTGAACAATTAAGAAGAACCAGTTTGACACAGATCACAGAGAACTATGGAGGGGGAAAAAAACTAACCTCACAAATGCCTAGTTTTTATGAGGATTGTTTTTCCTAGAAAATAGCTGTTTCCCAGGAATAAGAATGAAGAGATACTGAATAATAATACTGATCTAATTCCATCCGCTAACAACATGACCCCCGTAAACTGAGCCTAAAGCCACTGCAGTCAGCCTGCCAACATAAGTTTCAATAAATAAGTGAAAGGACAACAGGAAGAACAATGCGAAAGACATGCACAGCCAAGAGTTCAACACCGAGCTGTTTAGGAAAGAGAGAGCCCGGGCTCCGCAGCGANCCGCCGCCTGACAGCCCCTCCGCCCGCCTCCTCACAGCCCCCCCAGGGGCCACCGCCCCGCCGGCCACCCACCTCCGGGCTGATGTAGGACACGAAGGAGGGTTTGGCCGCCTTAGCTCCGCTGCCCAACATGGCTCCGGCCGCCTCCCGTCTAACCCTGAAGCCGGCGGCAGCACCGGCACCGCTTCCCGGGGCTCCTCCTCAGCGCGGCGGCAGCGGCGGCAGCGCGGGAGGCTGCATCCGGCGCACGCAACTGACCCCGCCCCCAGCCCCGTGCCCGCCGTTCCTCGGGCACCGCCTCCCCGCCGCACCCGTCCTCACTGGGCACGGCCGCTGTCAGTCACAAGCGCGCCCCCCTCTTATTGGCAGTGAGGGTGGAGGGGGCGGGGTCAAGCGAGGCGCGGCCCGGCCGCAAGGAGGCGTTGTTCCACAGATCCCCGCTGGGGAGGGACCTATTGAGGCGCCTCTGTCAGAGCCTGGGGAGCGGGGGCCTGGGTTGGCAGCGACAGGTCCGGGAGTGGTGACCCACAGCATCGGGTGCTATTGAACCACCTCTGTGAGTGCCTGGGGGCCTGGGGGCCAAGGGCTCCAGGGCCTGGGGGTCTGGGTCAGCAGCCGCTGGTCTGGGAGCAGAGCCCCCCCCTCAGCATTGGGTGCTGTTGAAGTGCCTCTGTCAGTGCCCGGGGGCCAGGGGCTGGGGGTCTGGGAGCGGTGCCCCACTGCATCAGGCACCATATAAGCGCCCCTGTCAGTGCTCATGTGGGTGATGAGCACCCAATTTTTGGCGCTTTGTGGGTGACGGCAGCATGTGAGTGGAGGGGAGGGGGTGCCACCACCTCCTTGGGTTCCTTCTCCCACCGCTTGGCATGGTGCTGGCAGCCTGTGTGTGACCGGAGGGTGTTCTGTGTGCCTTGTCCTTTGGTGTGTGATGCATGGCTCGAGGTAACTGGCTTCCCACTGAATTATTTAATTTCTGCGTAACGATGTCTTTTTTTGCATCACTACAAAGACCTGTTGTTTGGTCAAGTTGTCACTTTGTTTAGAATCATAGAATCATTCAGGTTGGAAAAGACACTTGGGATCATCAAGTCCAACCATCAACCCCACTCTACAAAGTTCTCCCCTACACCACATCTAAATGACTCTTAAACACATACAGGGATGGTGACTCCACCACATCCCTGGGCAGCCTATTCCAGTCTCTGACCACTCTTTCTGTCAAGAATTTTTTTCTGATGTCCAATCTAAACCTACCCTGTTCCAGCTTGAAGCCATTCCCTCTTGTTCCATTGCTAATGTCCATCACCCTGCTCCTTACACGGCTGCAAAGTGCCCATGTTGTATCCATGCAGGCTCATAAGAAAACTCAAGTAAAATCTAAATGAAGCACTGAGATGCTGAGTTTTACTTACAGCAGGAGATGTGCAAGGAAAATGACATCAAATGGGCTTTCCATTAAAATAATCCTCTAAAATGGCTCTACATTTTTAGATTATTATTATACACAAATTTTTATTTTATAAACATCATATACAATTTTTAGAGGAGTATTATATACAAACTTCTACTGAAGTTTGTAAAGTATGTTTTATTTTTGTAAAAAAATTTCCATAAAGTCTACTCTTTTTGGAGGATTTCTAGCAATCCTCTAAAACCTGACTGCTGGTACAACCCAAGAAGTCCTCTGCCCAGTGTCTATCAAAGTGTTACAGCCTCAGCCTTCCTGGAATGTTGTCTTTGGACACTGTATAATCAGAGCTGTAAATAAACACCAGGTTTACCATGTATCTAGGTTACTTTTAAATGCTTAACTTTTATGTGGGTACAGAACGATGCAAATATTGTCAACTGCCTGTGGCAGTGCAGCAGGACTACCCGGCAATTTAAATGACGAATGGTAACCTAGGCGACAATTTGCGTACAGAGTAGACTGTATGGAAATAATTTTACAAAAATAAAACACGCTTTACAAACTTCAATAGACCGTGGGATGTGAAAACAAATAGCTCCTTCAAATATTAACAATAAGCACTTTTCATATCGCTCCCCCTCTTTTTGTGGTAACACTTCACTTTATTTACCTTGCTCCAAACCCAGACCTAGGAAAACTGGAGGAGAAAGAAAAAGTACAGGGAGTTGTTAGACAGCATTTATGAAAACAAGATGGTGTGACTGTTTTAATTCAGAAATATATTAATTTTGCTATTTTCAGTCTCAAGGAATGAGAAGTCTTTTGGATTTAATCACCTCCTGCATGAAAAAAAAAAAAGAAAACTGGGAGATTAGGTTTCATTAGTACTTTTACAACAAAGGCTATTCTGGTGTGGGATCCCACGCAGAAGAGCTCTCACGTTTCACTCCACAGCTGCTTCCTCATCGTTCCTTTCCATTGCATCTGACCCCAGCTGCATAGGCCAAAAGCACGGCCCAGGAGATTGCACTGGTGTAAATCTAGGGTGAGGGGAAAACTGGGATGGAACTCCATGCTCTCTAGTGCATTAAAGTACACAAAGAAAGAGAATAGCACTATAGATACAAAAAAAAGTATTTTAAACGATCTGAATTTACAGTGGCAAAAGCAGGATTATCTTCAAGCACGCCCTGAAGTTTACAGCAGACTGAGGCAAAAAGCATCTACTTACAGTCGCAGCGCATCTCAGAGAGGAAGGGATGTTTTGACCCCAGGCCAGAGTCTTAACTCCGATGGGAAGTGCCTTAATTCCCACAGAGCACATGGGAATTCATTCTTCAACATCTCATCAAAAAAAGCCCTACATCCCCCAAATTGGAATGTAATCGCTGTTCTGCATCAGCTAAATACCCACATAGTCCCACGTCCTGTCCTTGGTAATGGACAGGGAGTGCTCCTTCCTAGGGTTTGCTCCCAGGCTGCCGAATGTGCTGGGCTGAACCCATTGCAGAAGGGATTTGAATCCCTTTTCCTGGAATTTGAGGGACAGATTCAGATCCCCACTTCATCTGCCAATGTGTTCAACTTTTCTGCAATGGAAGAAACAAAGCTACCAAATCTGCAAGTTAACTTACCTCAGGAAAGTACGTCTGCATCTGAAAAGGCCAGCTGCAAACCAAACACTGTGCCCCAACCCATTACAGAGCACCGAGGGCTTTGGGGACCTTCCCATTCCCCAGGAAGGCCCCTGGGTGGTCTTCTCCCGCTTTCTTTCAAATTCGCGAGTGAGGAGTACTCCTGTGAGGAGTACTTGCAAAAGCCAGTCACCTAGTCTCAGCAGGTTCCCCCTGCAGACAGTGGTGGGAAATCAGCTCCTTCTGAAGCTAACAAAGGTACACAAATAAATTGCTTGTTAGAAACAGCCCTGAGAGGCTGCCTGGTGCTCTGGGCACCTCGGGAAATCAGCTTGGCCAGGTTGAAGTTGGCTTTTCTGAGCATCCCCCTTCCCCACCTCATCTTTACACTCCCCGTGTAGTCATCTACCACCTCTCCTTTACATATATATATGTTAAATTTTCTGTTATTTTCTTGCGCCTGCTCCCTCCAGCATTTTTACTCTGTAAAATGTTTCTGAAGCACCCCCTCCCTGTGAGGAAATAAGATTGTTCAGCATTGTATCATTTGGGGTTGTTCCCATCGCTAATGAAAACTTTTTAAAAAATCATTTCTGCAACAAATTGAAGTTCCTGGGATGGTGCATCAACAGGATCTGTCTACCCACGTTACTTCTAAATGGGAAGTCCTGTTCCATGCTGCCAACGACTTCTGTCCATTGAAAAACAAAAGTGAGCTTATAAAATCACGTCATTTAATTTTGTTCAATTTTAAATGTATGACAATGGCAGTCATGCAAATGTTGAAGAGTAAAACTTTCAAAATGTCAAGTTCTAGTTTGTCTGTGGTGGGTAAAGAACACGCGGCATTTCACTGCTCCCATGTTATGCTGATATTTTGCCTTCTTTCTAAAAATATAATCACATTAATTACCTTTAAAGCTATCTGCAGGAGGGAAACGTACAGGCCAGCTCTACTCTTCTCATGAACAGAGATTGCTTTGTTTAAAAAACTTACATGCTGTTAATTTGAGCAATTCTTTGGGCTGAATTCTCAGCTGTGCCCAGGCTCGGTGAGAACAGCTGACGGAGGGAAGCCACAAAGGAGCTGTTTGCAGCTTTCCTGTCAGTTTTCTTTCAGGGATTCTCTTAACTACAACAAGTTGTATGTCATATTTTCCTTTGTGGCAGTCCTCCTCATCAGGATTGCCTTGGCTCTGGCAAATGAGTAGCCTGGATAAGGCATTATCCCAGGCAGTATCTCCAGCGCAGCTGGCCAAAGTTACTGAATATGGCTTTATGCCACATTTCAGCTTTTCTGACCCTGGGGCTTTGCAAATCTTGGTTTCTTGGGGAGTCCCAAAGGTGCTCGGATGGGCAGGGGTGCAGGCCACTGTGTCTTGTGGGTGCTTTGATGCAGGTTGGGCAGGCGTAACAAATTGTTAAAAGCCATTCCTGAGCCTTGAGCAAACTTGTGTGACTATACCTGAATTTCTACTCCCTATTTCCTCATTTTGAAGGAAACAAAGGGAGGTTTTTGCCCTGCCGTAGGCCTATAAAAGGCATGGATGTGTGCAGAGCTTCCATTCCAGAGTGGTAAATCACTGTCAGGACTCCTCCTTTGACCTTACACCATGTCTGGATCGAGATCTGGAGACTGCTTTTAGTAACTGTGCTTCCAGTGGTGACACAGGTGACACAAAAGATTTTGAAGTAGCAGCTGGAAAGAGAATGCCACAAAGTTACCCTTTGTCAAGGCTTCACAACCCTCTTTTTCTATCCAGAAGAGCTACCTGGGTAGAATTTGAAGATTTTTCTGGCTTTATGCTTGCCTGGGCATTACCATAACAATTGCTCTTAGGTGTAGAAATCTCAGTATTTCTACAGTATATGCATAACTAGTCTGACACTTTGCAGAGCATCGCAGATGGCCTTGCACGCTCTGAAGGTATGTCCCAAAAGTGTTGGATTGTCCCCGAGTATACAGAGATTGGTTATGCATGCTGAGTCTGGTACTCTCTATTGTTCAATTAAATAACTCAGATTAGGGCTTAGTATATTAAACAGTATGAGACCACATTAAAGTAGCTGAAATCAGAATGCAAGAAATGTAGAAGACTTAAGACGAAGCTGGAAGTCGGATTACTGGAAATTATCAAAGAAAAAATTGGAAATGAGGAATGTACTGTGAAGTCCTTTGGGGAAAGGTCAGCAAATCAGTCTACTTATAAACAGCCATCAGCTATCTCTGCTTTACACAGGTTAAGATAATTTCCTATTAGGACTCACATATGTTAGCATTATGTGAATTACGACAATTCTATAAAAATAGAAGATAAAAGAAGGGGTCTAATCTAAGATGGTGCTTTTAGCACTGGATTCACATTGACATTTTCATCTGCCAGTACTTTCAGGTGTCCTTTGGGAGTTAGTTTCCAGATTTTGTTCAGATTTCATCCTTTACAGTATGACACCTTCATAGAGAGCTCCAAGGTAGTATTTAGAGTGGTGGAATATAAGCATTTGTTTTCATTCTCATTTGCTAAGTGCATGTTCAGAGATTGTGTAATGCAGTCCTAAACATGAATTCTTTACCTTTGTTGCAGTGTTATTTCTTTACTGACTGCATTTTGTGTTTCAATTTTTTAAGCAGAGTTTTCTGTTCATTTTTGTGAGACCCTGATTTCTTTGGGGACGTTTTTCCCAGTCAACGGAAAGCAGCTCTCTGCCAGGTTTCCTCAGCTGAGACCTCCTGCACCATCTTGTGTCTCAGTCTGGGAGTTACCATGTGCCCGGTTCATCCCTGAAGGTGGTTGAAGAGATGCATATCTTAGTAAAGCCATCTGCGAGGTCCCAAGTGGCCCCTTCATGACTCAGATGGCAAGCAGGAGCTCCTTCAGTGATAGCAATTCAGACTATTGCAATTTCATGTTCATCCCCCAGTTACTGAACGTTATTGTTCCTCAAGGGCCTTCCAGAGCCTGTGAGCAAACTGAAATTGTAAGTCTTGATCAAGTGATAATCTACATAGTAAAAGGTTGTAGAGAGGGAGCATCCCACCTCGTACCAGGAGGGTTCTTCTGCCATTTAGGGCATATACTGACAAAACTTGAATGCAGAAGACTGCAAGACTAAATTAACAAGTACATAATGAAGAGTAGGACAGAGGCATTAACTGCTGAGAACACACCCTGGACCATAGTGTTTACGTTACTCATAGAGACGCAGCTGGGAATTACATGCTTTAAACTTAAGGATGGAAAACAAAGTATTGCTATGAGAGCTGAGAAAAATGAGGGAACAAAGCACTTCACATCTAATAGCAAAACCACCCCATTTTCTTAGCTACAAGTGGGTGAAGAGGAAGTGAGTAACTAACTCTACCCACCCAAGGAAGCATGGGTATCAGAAACAAGAACACAGGAGTAGGGAAGTTCCCCACCTTTTTTTAGCTGTCTTGAAAGCAAACAAAATTACTTGTTCATGGGCACACACAGACTTCTTTTTTGTGTGGTGAACTTCTTCCTTTTGTTCTCCAAAAGGCTATGAATCCAAATTATTTCAGGCAGGACGCTTCTCCTTAACAGTACTCAAAGGGTGAGCAAAAGCCCATCCGTTTCAGGAGAAAGTCTACACCATGTCTGGATGTGAGGCAGAGTTAAATCAGGGCTCACCTCTCACCCTCATTTCTTCTCAACCTGCAGTCCAAAGGGAGGTGCTAATGACCATGACCGCTTAGAAAGCAAAAAAGATAAATGGATATACGGTCCTCCAGACACTAAAGAGCTTGAACGGACTCTGTTCTTGGAATGAACACCAGGAAAGAAAAGATCAACATCCAGCTCCCAATTTGGATGCCAGTCCCTGAGCTGGGTGGTGGAAAAAGCTGCCAAGGGGTCCTTGCTGGACTTAATGGGCAGCCCTGATTCTTTCTGCCCAAGTAACTTCTCCGAACACAATGTGGATGGAAAGTCCTTGGGGAAGATTTCCAGCTATCCATCACCAGATGGGAACGTGGTCCATCTAGTTAAATAGCTGTTCCTTGTAGGATTCTTTGTGCTGGGCATGAGGACTTCTGCTCTGGGAGGAGAGAAGCCAGTGAGAATTGTTCTGTGTCCAAGTCACAAGGTAAAGGCCAGGCAGGTTCCAGTGTATCCGTATGAAGAAATACTCAGTATTAGGCCTAGAGAGTAGCCTTGTTTCTTTGTGAAGTACACATAGAGACTTGAAGCTTTTGCTAGCGGTGTCTTGACTCTACTGTTCTTTAGCAGTGAAAATGTATCTAGTGCCTGACTGAATTAAAACGTGCTCATTTGACTTTGTCTACCGGGCCGTTGACATACTCTTGGCTTTAATTTCATAATGAAAAATACATGTGTGAGTCAATAACCATGTATCTGGGGTAGTGACAGAAGCCATCCAGCTGAATGCTCATGCTGTCATCCCCAGCTGCCCTACAGCTGCATACACAACTGAAAATTCCAGCCCAGATAATTTAAGAAACAGGCACAAACCCACCCCTTAAGGAAAGCTACATGCTCTTCAGGAGAAACTAGTGATAAACCACAAACCTGAGTCTAGAAGTTGGCTGTAGCTGCTCATTTTTGTCCCTGACTCCAAAACGACCTTTGTCTAAGCAAGGTAAACCTTTATTTGGCTAATACAAATGAATCTTTGAAGCAGCAAACCTTGTAGAAGCAGCAAGTCTTGTAAAAGAAATCTCATAAAACCGTGTATTCTTTCTTCCCTGTTAGCAACTGTCTTTGATTTGCTAGAACATTTTTCTCCAGAATTGCTGTGGTTTTCAGCTCAAGGCCTTTGAAAAATTTTGTGACCAAACTTTCTAGAATTAAAACATATTCATGCTGATGTCTGCATGGGAATTTGGCACACCTGAATGTCGGATGTGTGTTTGGAAACATTTGTCTCAGGGGCTCCAGAACTCACCTGTGCTTCGAAAACTCCAGAAGGTTTTTCTGAGGAAATAAGTTATTTTAAATCTTCTATTATTTTCTGATGTGTGAGCAACATTTGTAGAGGGACTGTTTTAAGGGAAATACATAAACCAGCAGAGAGTTGGTGGAAGTTTCTTGTGTGGACTTTGTTGCAAGCCCTTGGCTTTCTGTTTTCTTTCATTCTGCTTCACTGGTCCTAGGGAAATGCTTCAGCCCTGGCTGTTCCTGTAATAGGAGCTCTGAATTGGTCACACATCTTGTAAATTGGCACATCTCCTGCTTTTGGATATGCTGGAGAACATACCGGGGACATTAGTTAAAGCCTCCAGAATCCTGGTTTATGATTTACCACTGCCATATGAGGAATTCTTATCCTGAATCTATTGCCCTGAAATCACCCCTAGCAGCAGCTGCAAGAAGTTTCTTAAGAAATGAATGCAAGAAAACAAAAATGCATAATTGCATCTGAAACATCCCTCTCCTCCTCTTGCCAATGATTTACCAGATATACTCTTCTGACGTTCATTTTGTCAAGTATTCCTTTATAACCTCTTTCTCAGTTCACCTTCCTCAGCAGGAATCCCTACCTGGAAGAACTTCTACACCTCATTTATTCTTTGCAGCCCTGCAGTGACTCTGGACGAATTGAATCTTCTCCTGTGCCTACTCTTAAATGTTTCACTTCTTTACCCCCAAAAGCATTTACTTCTAATTTATTCATGAGGTAGCGCTGATTGTGTTTCTAACTACGGCTCCCTCCTTAAGCACTGGTAGGGATTTTGTATTGGATTTTGCTGCCATGGCAACTTAGCTGCATCTTTTAAAATTTATTTATTTATTTTTAAATTCTTTTAAAATGCATTCTTTGTCAATAGAGAGGAATGCTGGAGTAGCAGAAACATCACAGTTTTCACTTTGTGCTTTTCACAGCTAGGGGAAAATTAACTCTGCCTTTCCAACTGGAAGCTGCTGCTTAACGACACAGCGCTCTCTGCTGTCACGACAACATGGAGGTGTTTCAAGTATTAGCCCGGCTAAACCTGTCGATTTCCTGTATAACA
>VXBO01011574.1:0-21540 GCA_013400135.1 Rhinoptilus africanus
CCCCGCCATGTCCTCTGGGATTACCCTCAGTCTGCGCATCGGAGGGTCTCCCCCGGCTGTCGGCAGCTGTCTGTCCCTACCAGCCTTACAGTGGGCTGCGGCTTTCAGCGCCGCTTTATTAGCAATAACCTCATTACCCACCCACAAACTTGGCTGCTTCCATCCTCCTCGCCCCCCGTGGCAGGGAGGTTTTCTTGTGGGATGCGATTCTCCCTGCTTGGCAGGGATGGGAAGGAAGAGGGTGGGACTGGGGCTGCCCATGAGACCCTTGGGGACAGCAGGGTCCCATGGCACTGCACCCCTCTCCACCAGGAAGAGCCCCCAGCACAGCCTCCCAGACGGCTCTGACGGTGTCATAGAGTCACAGAATTGTCTATGTTGGAAGGGACCTTTCAGATCATCGAGTCCAACCTTTAACCTCACACTGCCAAAACCACCACTGTGAGACAATGGCCAACAGAATTCTGGGCTGCACAGGGAAGAGTGTGGCCAGCAGGGCAAGGGAGGTCATTCTCCCCCTCTACTCTGCACTGGTGAGGCCACAACTGGAGCACTGTGTCCGGTTCTGGGCTCCCCAGTTCAAGAGGGACAGGGAACTGCTGGAGCAAGTCCAGCGTGTCGAGTCGCTTCATGTAAAGTCATCATAATGCCCAGGTAAACTCTGGTTTCCTCTTTATCAGGTTGAGCTGGAAAACAAAACAATTAATTAAAAAAGCAAAACACAGGGCCTAAGCATTATTTATGCCCCTAATTATCTCATTCTAGTGGGCATTTTAGTCCCTGTCTGGTCAGAACATCAATTATCTTCATAAATACAGCAAAAGTTAAATAATAAGCACCCAGGGCTACAGAAGCACTGCAATGATCAAGCTTAAATGAACATATAAATTTTATTAATGGATGCTTTATACAACTCCATATATTATAAGTCAGACAAAACCCCTATATTCATCTTCTAAGGTTGCAATGAAAAAGCTTTAACATTATTGAGGATAATTTTTATTAAGTTTAAAACTCCTTTTTTGCAGTAATGAGACTGTTATGGGGATAACTTAATCTGGTTTGTCATGAGGCACCTCAGCTTGTTAAATAAGTTAATAAATGACTATGCATTAATCAAAGTGACAAAGCTATGAAGAGCTGAGGATGTGAGACAATTCTGGTGATAGTATTAATTAGTATTTAATTAGAAACTTAGGGGCCATAAATAAAAAAAATCATGGGAGAGGTGTTTATGCAAATTGCTTTGAAAGTGTATTGGAGTTGTATTTGCTTTAAGAAACTGTTCTTCCCCTCCTTCACCCTTCCTTCCTTTCTCTCTTCAATTTCTTTCCACACTGTATATAGCAGAGTTGCAGTGACATCACATGGATGGAAATGAGCTTATATTAGTTTTAATTTTTTACAGGGCTCTGCACATGAATTGTGCTTTTCTCTCTGTGGCTCAAACGGAAGGGTTTTTTGAGATTCCTGATTTTTAGACAAGCAGAAAGAAAGAAAAACCCAAAGAGATAAAAAGGAGAGGATTTCTATTTCTGCTGTTTTACTCAAGATGTGCGTCACCTTTCTCTAAGGAGGAACTGATGTCACAATGATGCCACTGCAATTCTCTGTAAGCAGCAACATCTTCACTTCACCAGCAGGAGCCTCATTTGTTATCTCACATTACAGAACAGAAGCGGCGTTTATAATTATGGTCCTTTTGTTGATTCTCCCCACAAGGTGCCCATTTCGAAATGGACAATTCCTGCCAGCAAAAGAGATAATGTATCACTCTGTTACATATTTCAGGCTGTTTTCCCGAGGAGCAGACTTTATTATTTGTTGCATTTACAAAAGAAGGTTACCCGCAGTAAAACTGCTTTTTCTATTCACCAGTCTGTCTCTGTCGTGGCTCATTTATGTGTGAACATGACTGACTGAAGCCAACATTATCCACAACTGACAAGTGCCAGACCTACAGTTCAGTCAGCTCCTTCCTTAAGATAATGCCAAGGGCCAGCTGTTTGAAGTAGTGGGACAATAAAGTGGAGAGAGACAATCAGGGTCAAATTGATCCAATTCCCTGTGTATAAAAGGGATTCTGACTAATAACACACAGCCCCTTTTGCTCTCCAAACACATTAGACCTTAAACAGGGACCTGGCCTTCAAGGAAATGTGTGACTGACATGAAAATGCTGAAGCTTTAAGGTGGTTTCTTTAGCTATTTCCTTCCAAGGCCTTTCATTAAGAGTACAGTGTAAACCCAAGACAAAATGCACCTGGTAGCCGGGGTTTTTTGTTATTTTTAGTGGGATGTTTAGAACGAAGATCCCAGTGACGATACAGAGTTCATTCTCCTTTTCCTTTTGTTTTATATTTGTTTAACAAATCATTTGCATCTGTTAATAAAATTAAACCTGAGAAATGAATGAGAGGCAGCTCCTTTCAGTGACACTCCCAATTCCCATTGCCAATATAGCGAACTGAGTTCCTGAATACATTTCTTTATATTAAGTCCCCACAGAACACAGCAGTTAACACACATATACCTTCAAAATTACCAGCTGCTTCTGCGCTGCAATACATATTGGGTCTCAAATTTAATAAGATATTTTACTGAACTTCCAGAAGATAAAGAGCTGAACTGAGAAGATAAAGACTCAAGAGAAATATTGGTACCTTCAAGCATTAAGATACCAAACTTTCACATATTTCCCTTCCTCTATCCCTTAATTAATAAGCCCCTGCAGTTGCATGTGAATACCTATCTTTTTTTTTTTTTCGTGGATGGAGACAGATCTACATATTTCAGTAATGAGAAAGGGCTTTTTTAACCTCTATCTCTCATTTCCCAGCTACTACCTACTTAGCATGTTGAATGATCTACAAAACCTTTATTACCTTCTGCTTCCAGTACAAACCCAAACGTAAGAGACCAATTCTGCTGTGTGGACCATGAGCTGTATTTTGGCTTGTTCTGTGGTAATTTTAGTATTTTAAAAATTTTCTGTTGAACCCAGTAAAGAGGATAACACGTTGAGCACTAACTCTTTTTTCTGCAGGTGTTGGTGTGTCTGGGCGTCTTGCAGCCCTGGCTGGTCCCCCCTGGGCAGCATGGCCACAGAGCTTGGAGATTTGCAAGCGACTGACACTGTTCTCATCTGCTTCAGTTCCCACCTTTCCCAAGAGTGAATACAGAGTCCAGAGTGCTCTGGAGGAACAAAAAACAAGCGGGAAGAGGAAAAGAGCTGGGCTACCTAGCTCTCTTTTCAGGCCAGTCTCGCTACACCTCCATGCATTCTGAGTAAAACTCTGATTTGTCTGCAATATGGTCAAATACAGATTAATACAATGTGAGCAACAGAACTGAGATCAAATGAGGATCTGGCTGCACTTTACTGAGCCCCTGAGGGTGTTGGGCTCCAACCGACAGGGGTAGGTGTGTTTCAGTGGTCAGGATTCTTTGCAGATGTGGCATTTTTGAAATTTCTCCCACTCTTTTATGTATTTTTCTGTAAATTTGCATGCTCAATGAGTGTCTTTCCTTTAAAAAATACAGTGCTACTGTGTGTTTCTCAGTGGGCAAGGGTTTAACCTCTCTCATATTCTTACTCATTTAATGAAAGGGTTTGTATATCATAAGTAATTCACAGTAAGACATGGGGTTGGTCCTGCAGCTCTGTAGGTAGAGAGAATATTTCTGCCTCCTGGGCTCAGTCTGGGTCTCTCCATCACACCAAACACCAGAGTGTGCAGCCCTCCGGGAGGAATCACGTTGATCATGGTCACCACTGCTGGTGGGTAGCCAGAAAGCCAGCGTGACTGTGTTTGGACACATAAAGGTTCCTGTGGGGGGATACACCAACAGGGAAGACAACTGCACTACTCTGAACAATGTCTGGAGAAAACCATTTCTCTCTGTTGATGAAGGAAGGAAACCTCAACAACTCAGGCTAGCCTGTAGAAAGAGCACCCAGACAATAGTATCTGGTGAAAAACTTAAATAATAATTAGGATAGAAATTATATCTATGCAGGTGAAAAATATTAACTGTTACAAATACTATCTAAAGGATTATATAATGTCATTAGCAGAGCCCGATATATCAGAAAAATGCATTTGCACCATTTGTTTTGATAGTAAAGCAGCTAAACTTTCCTATAAAGCAACATAAGCTCTGAGGATTACACAGAACACACTACATAAACACAACGCAATACTTGCAACTTTTAGCAAATCTCATATCTTGCACATTGTCTTTATGGTGCTCTCAGTTAGAGAGGCTCCATGATTTAGAACCTGTGCATAAGCACCACACTTTTGAGGGGGTCTGTATTTCTGAGTAGTAGATCCTGAGACTGCTCTGCTCTTAGGAAGAACAATGATTGCCCAGGTAGCATTTCATTGCATCATTAGTAGGTCTTCTCAAATTAGCTGCAAGAATTAAGCGCTAACAAATCTAGCCCTATTTCATTTTCTATGATGCACTCATGATCAAACTGTGAGTCTACTGCCTGTATCTTTGAAACAACACAGGGAAAAGAAGAAAAATGAAATCAAAGCACTAAGCAGTCTTTAGGATACTACTCGGGCCATTTGCAGCAGGCATTATACGATACAGTTGCCTTCAAAAGGAGAGAACTGGATGTGACTGCACAGCAACTACCTCCCAATTGTATGTGCCTATGAATTTATGTTATCAGAACAGCTATAATTATAATACTGGAAAAAATTATACAGACAAATAAATTGCACCTTTCCTGAGTCTTATGTATCTGCACTGATGTCTAATCAAAAAAGTCTAATTATCTCTCCAGTTCCAGAAAACATTTCAGTATACACTGGGATTTGGCAAGCTTCCATGGTTTTAAAATAGTATTGGGGAGCAAACACCTCATGTACGAGGCATGTAATTGCATATCAAAGTGCATGCTCTTCCTTTTCATTTGTTAGTGCCTGCTTTGATGTGTTTAAAGTTTAATTTTCATGGGCACGGGAGGATGAAAGCAGAATCTGGAATGCTCCAAAAAAGGCTAAAGCAAGAAGCAAGCAGTCTCTCAAGTCCTGCACTTCTGTTCAGGTAAGTGATGGAACCACATCTGGATACTAAACCAAGCCAAACCTTCTTTTCTGCAGCTGCTCTAAAGTTTAAGTTAACCAAGGCTCATTAACTTCACCAAGCAGCAAGATCTCATACACTGATCTCTGGGCCTTCAGAACTGAAGTGGAAACATCACGGAGCACAGCCCTTGCACTGTGGCTGTGACAGGGGCTGTTTAGATCAGGAGATGACCTCAGGAGCATTTCAACGTGGGCATCCGAAGCTGATATACTCAAAATGGACCATTTCAGTTCCTCTCATTAACGTTTCTGCATTTCCCTGGTTCTAACCAGTGAACTCTCATAGTCCTTCTTAGTACTATGGCAGAAGGCAAAGCTGGAGCATGTGGCTCCATGGAAGGGGGAGATGTAGACAGCAGGCATGGAGGCAGCAGGACTTTGTCACACATCTGGAGATTCTGTGTGCCCAGTTACGCACCTCCTTACTCCATTGAACATCCGCATACGTGTATATATCTCACAGCTTAGAAAAGTCAGCCCTTATCTCTCCCCTACCAATTGTGTATGTAGTCATGGGCTAAAGTGATGTAACACCAGACACTACACTGAGATACTGTGCGTGTTTACTAACTTTGCCTGGTCTGGTTTTTGCTTGTGCTGTGGACACAGTGAACAATGTTTGAAGGCCAGAAAAGAGCACAGAGACAAGTAACACAACTACACAGTCCAGAACCCCAGCTTGCTTTGATAGTTTGCTGATAATACATTTCTTCCCACTATCATATTAGAAGATATGCTGAGCTTTATATATATACACTTTTCCCTACACTTTTTCAGTTTTATTTTTACATGATTCTTTTCTATAGGTGTTTTTGTGTTTGCTTTCCAGCCCCTGAGCAAGTGCAGAGACAGGAAGAGGAGTCTGCATCAACTCACCAGGATAAATATCAGGCTCCTGTTGCTTTCCGTGTCGCTACATTCTGCAGCATGCAGCTTGATGTACTGACAGATAAGACAAAACACAGAGGAAAACACTGCAAGTGAGTGGTGACACCCTGGGTGAAAATACCTGCTTTGGAAGAGAAGAACACCAGAGGGTAAAAAAATAACAGGGGGAAATAGGGAGGGAAGGTGGGTTCCAGAAATTACACCAGTTTGCCTTTTCTGGAGGCACGGGAGCTGTTCAAGAGGTCATTAGTAGTCTGGAGAAAAACAAGTATATTTTGAGGATATATGTGTATAGGGTAAGCCTGCCTCCAGTGGCTGGCTGGAGGCTCGGGGAGCTGCAGGGAGATATCCATGCAGATGCAAAGATATCCATGCAGGAGCCCAGTGATCTCCACCAACCACACATGCAATCTGGGAGCACTGGCTGGCTCAAATTCTTCCCCCATCCCACTGCCACAGCAGGGGAGTTTGACAGTGCATATGTTTAAAATCACTGCAACTATGTGTGGTCAACCACTATTTTAGGGTATGTCCATGGTGGAGTCACCAGTAGCCAAACCTGTGCCCGCAGTGCTGTAGATGGTTTCTGCCTCCGTTGGTGTGAACAGTCACCTTGGGAAGAAGAGAGATCTCCCGAAGTGGATTCCCAATGGAAATGTTTTACATTTCTGAAGGGCTCATTAGTGAGAAATTAGAGAGAAAACTATTAGTCCTTTGAAGACAAATAAAGCTTTTCTAAACCACATCAAATAGAGAGGTACTTGAGCAACACTCTTTGCACTTTCTAATTTTGTGTAAATTTCCAAGGTGTCCTACTCTGGGCCCCTCTCTCGTAATAGGTTGTCTGAAGCTCAGATGCTCCCCTTCATTTTGAAGAATAATCAATTAAAGAACAACTAGGTACCTCTTCCTTTTCTAAATGTTATTCAGAACTCCATTTCTTAAGTTTCTTCATCCATAAAATCGGAATATTATTTTCTTCACAACTTATTTGTGCTAATTAATGAATGACTGGGCATGTATTTAGCTATACAGTGTAAAGTCTTATTACATTAAATATAATCCTGTCCCATTTTTAGTCTGTAAAAAATACCTCTTATTTTCCATCAGAGTTACCCAGAGCTGGACAAATAAAGCTCAGCCTAAACTAAAATAAGGACCTCTGTGTTTAGTTCAGCAGAGTTACAGCAGACCTTGGCTATGGGCCTCTGAAAGGTCTAATACCTGCCTCTGTATGCAAAATTTACATGTAAGTTACAGGTCTGAGTCAGTGGGAATACAAAGAAATTATTCCAAAAACCCAGTAGTTTTCATAAAGAATAATCTCCTTTCAATGTATTTTAACAATCTTATGAAATTCCGCACTAACACCATCTGTTTCTAACATATTCTACACAGTTAGAAAAAACTGGATGGGAAGGTTATAATTTTCTCTGCAATTCCAGAGTGCTTTGCCCAAACACATTCATCAGACTGGCACCAAAAAGTAATAGTTTCAATGCTGGACATGGGATCTGAGAATTGATTGAGGAAAATGAGAATTTGCCTGTATTTAATGGAGGACTCTGTCTAGATACTAATTCCATTTGATTTGGTGTGTTTACATTGGTGTGAAAACTCGATGCTAGCTACAAGGCTTGCCTGCCTCCTTTCTGTCATTATCTCCTTGTGGATGACAATTCTGGCAAGCAATGACACCGCGTTGGCAGTGGAGAGTCGTTAAGGATTGACAGTCCTTTATTCTTGGAGCAACAAGAAGGAGCAGAGTTTTGGTTTAGGTTTAGCGGAGCTGAGCTGCCAGAGTGGCCGCATCTCTAACAGGGAGTCCCTCCTTGGGAACCCTGCAAGTCTGCGCTGCGAGGTACTCACCAGTGGTGTTAGTTCTTTATATCAAGTGATCTAAATCCCACCATATATATATAAACTAAATACATCATGTAAGGGAAGATAATGGCAGCTGTGATCCTCTGACCTGACCACTTTTGTAACATAGTTCATAGGACCTCCCTGAATTAACAAAGTTTTTTCATGGAAGAATATGTTTTCTCACACAAATCAGAGCCCAAGCACGCTGGAGATGGTGCCTTTCCAAGGAAGATACCCAACCTGCAAGACCTCACATGTGAGAGAGGGTCTTGTGCCCCCCTCCAGGCTTCAGGCAGCAGCGGGAGCAGCCAAATGCTGGTGGGTGCCTGTAGTCTCAGTGGGGAGGAGGGAGTTCCCTGTGTCCTCCCTGGGCAGCAGGAGAAATGGGCTTGGAAACCCCAGAGAAGCTCTCAAGGGCTTTCCTTAACAACTTGAACTTTTTCTGGAGTAATTCTGAAGCTTTTGAGGTTCATCTCAACTCTTAACTCTGCTTTATTTGACAGCACTGAGGGACACTGAGCTTACCCCGATGCACTCAATGAGAAAGATTTCTCTTTCATGTGTGATATGAAACATCACACCACAGCTTCTACCCCTCTCTTCCAGAGAAATGAGCGCAATAAGACAAAGCTTATAACCATTTACAACAGCCTAAGGGCGCAAGTAATTTCTAAATTTTCCAGAGAAATCACTGTTTCTTGCAGGACTGCATGGGTTGTCTGGTATTTTGTTTAAATACTATACACGTCTACTGAGAAGGTGGCCACATAAGTGCTACAGAAGAACATTCTTCTTCAAAATTTTTCAAAATATTTCATGTTGGTCAGAGGAGCCACTTTACAGTTTAGGAAAATGCAGAGGGAGGTTCAGCCCATTGATGCCTGTTGTTTAGCCTGGAGAAGAGGAGGCTGAGGGGAGACCTCATCACCCTCTACAACTACCTGAAAGGAGGCTGTAGAGAGATGGGGGCTGAGCTCTTCTCCCTGGTGACAAGGGATAGGACAAGAGGAAACGGGTTCAAGTTATGTCAGGGCAGGTTTAGATTGGATATCAGGAAACATTTTTACACTGAAAGGGTTGTTAAACATTGGAATAGGCTGCCCAGGGAGGTGGTAGATTCACCATCCCTGGAGGTGTTTAAGAAAAGGGTAGATGAGGTGCTGAGGGACATGGTTTAGAAGGGGTTTTTGTCAGGGCAGGTTAATGGTTGAACTTGATGATCTTAAAGGCCCTTCCAACCTCACCAATTCTGATTCTATGATTCTGTGATTCTGTGATTCTATGCCTTTCCTAAGACCATCACCAAGTTCTTGAATGCTCTGGCAGAGTTTTAACAACACGGAGAAGATAAGCAGGTTGAGACATCAGTCCATTTCTCTTATAAATATTCAAGAGGGCTCATGTTGTTGGGTCATTGTACTAAGGGTCTGAGCCAGATTTGGATCCATGTCCCTGGAAAGCTGAAGTACACTAAGGGAAAATGCTTGTGTTTGGGGAAGAATGCTTTGGAGGTATTGCCTGTCTTGGCCTCTGAGCCTTGCTGAGTTGCAGGTGGGCTTTTCACAGAAGATTCCCAAATAATCCCTCTCTCTTCTGACTCCTGGCTGTGTGCTTACACACGTGAGCTTTCCCTAACCAGGTAATGTACGCCACTTTCTGCTGTGCAGGCTTGGTCTTGTCCCTTTGCCATCCCACCCTCTCTCACTGTCCCTAATGAGTGATTCACCACGACAAGGGCTGCCAAATCCAAACCAGTAACTGTCACCTCTCTAGGTACAGCTCAGATGAAATACGTTACCTTGAAGTTTCCTGTGATATCCATTCCACTGCAGCCAGGGTCTGGCAGTGCCACAGGGAACAATACATAGTTGCACAACACTTTGAGATTTGGAGGGGTTTTTTGCTGCAGACGTTGACAAAAATATGCCCTTCCCTCTTTGATAAAACAGTTCTTGGCAAACTCTTAGCAAATATGACTGATGATTGACAGTCTGCCATTGAATCATAGAATCATAGAATCATAGGGTTGGAAGGGACCTTAGTAGATCATCTAGTCCAACCCCCTGCCAGAGCAGGGCCACCTTAGAGCAGGTTACACAGGAACGCGTCCAGGNGGATGACCTCCCTCCACCTGCTGGCCACACTCTCCTTGATGCACCCCAGGATGTCATTGGCCTTCTTGGCCACAAGGGCACATTGCTGGCTCATGGCCATCCTGTTGTCCACCAGGACTCCCAGGTCCCTTTCCCCAGAGCTGCTCTCCAGCAGGTCAGCCCCCAACCTGTCCTGGTGCAGGGGGTTATTCCTCCCCAGGGGCAGCTCCCTACACTTGCCCAATTGAGTAAGGGATTGTCTCTTATGGTATGAGATGAACACATGTTCCACTGTTTCAAGGAACAACTTTTAAGGTTCTGGCTTACACCTTTAAAGGAGCTGCCCCCATGCCAGATCTGCTCTAAGCATGACTTAAACTAAAGTCTCCTATGAACCCAGCTCCCATGGAAAACAAGGCTGGAAGGGACATGGAGGACAGGCCCTCCTGCTGCCCCTGGCAAATGCATCAAATTTTTTTTTTCATAAACAGATTAAGCAAAATGTTAAAAGAGGTTTAGGTTCCCAACAGTATGAGTTGATGTTGAAACACCTCACTCCAACAGTCAAAAGAAATTTGCTGCTAAATCCTCACTCAGGTTTTTTGTGGAATGGTTATTATGAATTTGGTTTTAAGTTGGTATTTTCTCTTAGCTCTAACTCTCTCTTTTTCCTCTTGGCATTAAACCACTCTGCTTCCCAAGCTATTTACAGAGAGTGGCAATGTCTTTTTCTCTGCCAGCGAAGGCAAGAAGCTGGGAGCCTGTCCCCTAGGGCAGGCGGACATTGCAGTGGCAGTCCTAGGACTCTCTCTCTGCCCCACTCCCATCTGAGTGCCTTCACTAAACATAGGAGACCAGACCTAAATACGCATTTCCAGATGGGATCTCTTCAGTATTGCACCCTAGGCATTTACAAGATATTTCCCTAACTCTAATGACAGCACCTACGGTTGCAATTTTTTTCTCAGATCCATCATATTTACAGCTACTTTATGCTCTGCAGAGGGTCTCAGGACTTTCTTCTGTTGCCAGACAACAACCTTATAGTAGAAGTATTTGTTCCCCGTGAGAGAGTGACCCTGTGCATGCAGCAGCAAATCCCACACCACATCTATTAGTTCCATCCACAATGTCCTCTGGTCCTTCTTCTGGTACCCTGCTACCCGCTTCAGCGCCAGCAATGCTTCCTACACCTCCACCAGCAGCCACCCAGCCCACTGTAATTTCTCATTCCTCATTTGGACAAAGAACGTCTTCACGAAAATAGCAAAAGGAAGCCTAGATGGATGACTGCATTTTTACACTCCTTTTCATTCCTGTTTGAAGTCTTTCCACCAGCACACAGCTCCCCTACCTCCTCCTCCGCTGCATTAATATGCATTCCATTCCTCCCCATGTCCCCCACCCAAGCAGACTTTTGTCACCAGACCGATGGCTATTACTACAGCTTGGAATTTATATTTTGACTGTGTAATCAAAGTCAACAACCAATCTCACAGAAACCTATTTAGCATATACCAGATCTAGGGAAAAAACATCTTCCTCCTATGCAACAGAAAGAAAAATGCCAAAAATCTATATGCAGCCTCTCTGCCTCCTCAGATTTATATTTCAAATATGTATTTAAAAAAAACAAACAAACAACAGAAAACTGAAGAATGTATGCCACTGAAGACATTAAGCCACATTTCGCTATGAAGTTAAGTTCCTAAAAAGCTATGAGCCCACTAGGAATGAAGTAGCCCTGGAAAAGGCAAGGTTAGGATCTCACTTAGCAAGGTCGGTATTTCTCATCCATCCCGAGTCAGCAGATAATCCTGCTCAGAGCAGAGCAGAAAGAGGGAAGGATGGAGCCCCTTGCAATGAGCTAAAGCAAAGGTGAAGAAACACAGATCAACATCTGGAAACTTTTACAGATACCATAAAAATGAGTCCAGGATCAGCTTGCTTAAAGTCTTCTACACATACCTTTTTCTTGACGGTATCATTGTATCCTTCAAAGAGCAACCCATGAGGGACAAGGCAGAGCCCTGCAGCACTGGGAGGACAAGGCACTGTCATCAAGGAAACACAGGAAAGTCCCACCTGCTCCATCATCTATCAGCCCTTCTTACAGCACCCAGGCTCTCCGTACTTGCCAGCAAACCCCAGTGGTGACTCTTGCTGTGTACATCCTTGGGGCCAGGAGCTGCATCGGGGCTCGCCATCAGCCGCATCTCCAGCAGTGGCTGTACCCAAGGCAGGGAACCTGGGCTGTTGGCATCTACCCTTTCTGCGCTTGCAGGAAGGGGTCTCACGTCAGAGTCACACCATGACATCTGCCACAGAGGCTTTGGGCAACGTGAGCACGCAAGAACAAAATCTAACACAGAGGCCACAGAGGGTCACGTTTGTTGGTCTATGAGAACTTTGCAGACCAAGTGCCCCAGAAGCACAAACTTTCCCTGATACCTGATGGGATCCATGTCTGCTCCTTCAGTGATGCTGCACACACACCTTCATCACATGTAAATGCATCTTCCCAACAGGCTGGAAAGAGCTGGAGCTCTTTTGGTACCTGCATCCACCCAGGCAAGGACAGGCACACTAGCTTTACCTCGGGCTGTGGGAAGTCAGGGCTTCCCTCCAGGATCAGTTTCTCCCAGATGATGTTGGTGGGTATGTGCTCTCTGATGCTTTGCTGACCAAGCCAGCAAATTGAGCTCTGGCAAGAAGCATATCTTCCTCGGGAACCTATCTGCTGCATGCTTGCTGTTGTGGGGTAAGTAGGCACCCAAATCAGGGGCTTGGTGTCACTAGATCCATCTGTGTGAGTGTATGCAACAGCATGCCTCCTGCCGCGTACACTGAGGTACCAAGTGGGGCCTTCATTAGTTTACAAGGGATTGCCATTGCAAAACCTGTCGGCATCAGTGCTCTCCCCAGCATAGTTTCATTGCTTCTTACTTGCTTTGATGTGTCTTGAAGCCTAATATGAAAAAAATCAAAGAGCAAATTGTCACACCCTGTAGGAGGGCTGTCTAGTCTCCTCCTCTGAATAACACAGAACTTCCTGCAGATGTCATTTCAAGTCTGGCACCTCCAAGCACATGGTGCCTGGTAGCAGAATGTGGGGTTCATGGTGTCCACTGTGCCCTATGGCCGGGGATCCATCAGCTGAGCGACTCCCTGTGGGAAGACCATGCTCTCCAGCTGCTACTGCTGATTGAGTCGTTCCTCTGCACCTGAATCCCAGCCCTTGTGACCAGCATGAACCTGAGCCTGTGAGACAGACCAGTCTTCCCAGGCACTGGGTGAGCTACTCCGAATCCCACGGCAGCACTGGTTGTTCTTGAGCCATACATCTGTCATCTTGGAGCATGTCTTTGTATATGTGGCAAATGGTCACGATGCTGTAATTTCCTTTCTGGGCCTTTGTAGTTATTGTTGTGCGTGTCCTGTTTTTCATAATTATGTGATAGCTGGGTCAGTGGGAACCCCAATCATCAAGAGCAGAGCAGAATATAGCAGGTCTGACACAAAAGGAATCCAGTAATGAGATCTGTGCATTCAAGTTTTAATTGTTTAGCTTTCTTTGTCCAGTGCTTGTATTATTTTCTTCTGTTACACAATGGTCATCTTCACAGAGTAGATTAGATTTCTATCAGACAAAAATTACTTAGTCTATAATTAAACACTAATATATACATATTATCTCCATATCCACATGTACGTAGACACAACAAAAGGCTTGACAAAAAGGACATGAAGTGCACTGTGTTTTCCATTACATGTGCCACTGAAAATACTACAGGAAAATGTATTCCCATGGTATACGAGTGAAATGAAAGACAATAGCATGGAACAGAAAAATTAACAAAAACCACCCACTGAGCTATGCTAAAACACAAATTGTAAGGGACTGATACCAGCCAAAACAAAATTCTGAATATAAAAACTTACGGAAAAATTTGGACAAAAATTTTACACCATTGATATATTTTTAGCATGAAAACATGAAAGAAATACACCATAAAAAAGGTTGTTGTGTAACGAGGCTGACTAGAGCCTCTGTTGCTATCACAGTTGCAGAGTGGCTGTGTAAAAAATTATCTAGAGAGGACACCTCTGTATCCTATTGCTCCAATATCCAAACTATCTGCCATCTTATAATTACAGTGGTTGGGGGGGAAAAAAGATGTTGCAGAAGGAAAGAGGAAAAAATATTTTCTCTCTGCATATTTTTCTCCTGTTGTGTATGGCTCATTTGAATGATGTAGTAGAGGATTTTGTGCCTGGAATAATGAATTCTCTCCTAGTATGAAATACTTATCCTCACCTTCAGCATCCATTGAGAAAAAGATGTTAAACACTGTAGTGATATCATGCAGCAGCAGAGAATTTCACATTAATCATATCATATGATGCCAAAGGCCTGCTGGCGTCATCTGTTACACTGCCTTAGAGTTACTGAGTTTTTCATTGTCAGTGTCGATAACTTTTATTGAATTCAAATGTAAATACTATAAATATATTCCAGATTAAAATATGCTGGGAAATCCTCTCTCATTTAGAAAAAGAAAGCTGATATTTAAGTCTTAAACAAGCTGTTTTCTTCCTAAGATCTTTGCATACAGTACCCAAGCAGCTTACCATAGGCTAACCCGGGATGTGAACAAGCAGGATGCTGTTGGCTGCCCTGGGCAGCCACCTATGGGGATGCTCTTACCCCAGGGCACACGTACAACAGCGCCTCTCTCCCCACTCAGGGAAAGAGTTGCTCCACATACACCATGGGCAAGAGCACACTCACAGTGTGTAACCAAGAAACAGCTCATGTGGTCTATCAGCACACCCAAAATGACTTCACAAGAGCTTTGTACCGGAACCATATTCCAGCAGAGATTTACCCTGGTGCCATGAGGGATTTAATTTCTCCTTTAGTTCCCTGTCTATTGCCACTTCCCTCTGCCCTCCCCCCCATCAGTGTGCTGGTGTTTCCAGTATGAGACTGTATCTTCTTTCTGATTCCCCAGTTTCAGACACGCATGGAAGGTGAGTGCTCTATGGGTGGTGCACGAAGCCCATGCAGTTGCATGGAGGGGAAGAGGCAGAAAGAGAAGGTATTAACACTTCTTCCTGGCTGAAGATGTGTGCCACCAGCCTTTCCCCTCATGTGATCCATCACGCAAGGGCACCCCTAATATGTCGTTCAAAACAAGGTGTGCTTGCATCAACCATGCGCGTTCACAATCCATTCACAAAGAGAGTTACGTTAACCCCTGTCTGTCAGTAGGTATCTAACATACACAATATAGATTTTTAAAAGCAGAGATGAAGGTAAAACACTTAGAGGATAAAACACATCCTTCCCTGACATTGTTGGGCTGTTCCTTACATTTTGAAGCTGAAAAGCAGCAAGTTATGGGCTTCACACACGTTCTTGGCATATTGTTCTACTTTTGCAAACAGGAAATATTTTCTTAATCTTCTTCTAAATTTATGCAAGCTGCTGTTCCCACACAGCTGATAACAAATCTTTGGAAACTGGTACTCTGCAATAACTGCTTCACAGATTTCCCCCTCCAAACTGGCCCGGATTGTGGTGCCTTAGAAGTGTGCCAGCACTGTGGGGACGTTAGTGTCACCATCAGAGCTGAGACCGGCTGCTCGTGCAGATGTACATAAACAAGTCAGTTTGACAGCAGTTTGATTTGGGTATGGCCAGCAGGATGCTAGAGCAACATGAAGCTCAGCACAGGCAGAAAGCCTGACAGAGACCATGGGTAAATGGTGAGACGCACAGCTAACCTGCTTATGGCTCCCAGTTGTTGCAGTCGCTCTGCTTGTTCCATCCAATCTAGTTTAAATTGGTCATATCCAGCACGGCTATATTCAAAGCCATAGAGGCATTGAAGAAATGCCCTTAGGAAGGAGGAGAAGCTTTTCCAAATCTAACTGTGATGTTTTTCTGGAAAGAAAAAGGATGGTGCTGAGAAAAATAGAGAAAAAAAAAGTTTTTATTGCTTCAGTTAAAAAAACTCCAACAACAATGAAATGTTGCCTTTTTTTTGAAGTTCCACTCGTGTTTTCCCATCTTTCCAATATAGCATAGCTATTTTGTAGTAGAAGGTAGAACATAGTTACAAATGGGAGAAAAATTTTCTTTACAACTTATGCTTTTTAGAAAACAGGTATTTTTCTGTTCTTTATACACCCTGTTTTGATGTCTATTTGATTTTAAAAATGCTTTTGAAAATGCAAATAGACTTTTGGAGTGTTGATATTAAGGATTCTCTGCCTACTCTCACATTTCCACAGCTGCTAACCCTGTCAGAATGACCTTCAAACTTTCATTAATGACTGTCCTTTAACAAGCTAAAATGCAGGTAAAATTCTGCTTAGCCTTGGACTCTGACAATATCTCTCCCTGTTGAAGATACAAAGAAAGGATAGACCATGCCTTCGTAATATTCCCTAAATAAACTGGAATAACTTATTTTTTTAAATAAAATAATTAAAATTATTCAGCTAAAAATTATTCATCTCCTCCAAAGAGGAACCTAATGTGGAGATGTTGCAAAAGAATACTTTTGGTGAGGAAACAAACTTTGGGAGTAGAGGGATGGGATATTTTCCTATGCCTTTCTAGAGGACTTATGGGCCCTTTCTGTGTTTTTGTGGCTTTCTTGAAGATTGCTGTTGTAGTTCTGTCCAGTCCCAGACAGACCTACTCCAAGCAAGGACAACTGCAAGAGCTGCTCAAGAAACCATAATTTCCATGAGGACCTGCTGTCCTCAGTTTTAGTGACAGAGCAGCTGAGACTTCTCCAGAACTGCTCATGGAAGTTGTGGCCCAAATTCCTGGGACAACAATAACCTCAGAGCCCCACGATTAAAAGCAGAATTATAGGTTTTTCCAAAATCCTGAGCAGTTCCCCTCAGACCCCTTTCTCCTTCCATAATAATCCAAACTCTCTTCCCACAGATACAGCTCCTCAAAGAAGGTAATACTGACCAGAGCTGTTTCACTGCCAAACCCCAGAGGTGGAAGTCATACCTCCTCTATAATACCTACTCTATAATTTACAGACACCCTTTCTTCTTCACCAAGCAACTTGGCAGCTGGTTCTTCATTTTGACATGCCTCTTACAGGCACAGAGGTATAAGATCACGCGATGGCACTGCAGCCAGGGAAACAGGCGTTCAGCTAACAGCCACGCTCTCTCGCAGTGGTAAAAAGCCAGAAGTTTGAAGGGGGAAGGTAAAATCAACCAGCCTTTTCCATCCAGCTTTGTGGTTCTAGTAAAAACACAACCTGATCCAGGTTTCTGAAGTGTTTTGAATAAAGCCTAACAGCTATACGGCCACAGTGCTTTGGAACTCTGTAAGGACTAAAATAAAATAAAGTGTGGTTCATCTTCCATCACATGTCAAAAGTTTGAGGATTTGAGCAAAGAGAACATGAATACTCCATAGCACTTATGATTTCAGATCACAAAACCATGAGAAAAACAAAACTTCATCAACCTGCCTTTTGTATTTTTCCAATAAAAATAAAAGCATGTAACAATGCTGAATGCCAAGAGATTGGGC
Source organism: Rhinoptilus africanus (assembly GCA_013400135.1). Classification (NCBI taxonomy): domain Eukaryota; kingdom Metazoa; phylum Chordata; class Aves; order Charadriiformes; family Glareolidae; genus Rhinoptilus; species Rhinoptilus africanus. The sequence goes on from VXBO01011574.1 coordinate 17,529, forward strand.
AGGTTGAAAATCTGAAAGGAAAGCTTTTAGTATATACCTGGACTTCAGAGCTTTTTGGAAGCAGTGACTCAGCAGGGGAGCCAATAGGACTTGTAAATCCATTTATTGCATCTTTTAGATCAATTTCTTGCTGACTTCTTGTACAACATATAAAAACTGCTGAAGCCCCAAGACATTCTTCTCCTGCGATGCTTTAGAATAAACCACTCAATCATCGGAAAACATTGCACATTTTCCTTCACAGCCACAACTTGTGACTGGTATTTTAAGCATTATTAAAGCTAAGAAGTTGAGTGTTGCAAATAAAACAGTAAGCAGGTCTTTCACAAGTTCCTTCCTTTCTCTCCATACTATTGTTTTTGGCTTACTTTCAAACAAATGACTGATTCGATTTCTTGTTCTTTCTCTTGCTGTCAGGTCTTAATTGCAAGCCAGCAACACGTTGGCTGCGTGGACAAAACTAAAAATGCAATCAAAAATCAATAAAAGCTCGTGCAAGTTTTTTACTAAAATTTACTTACCTGTGTTTGGCTTTATGACAAGTTATGGCATGGCACAACATGGTCTAGTTTTTCTTGTTTAAATATAAATCTGCTGGTTTTCCCCACTGCCCTTCAGTAACTTTTCTAAGGTTTTGCTTTGCATCAAGTAGGAGCATTTTGAAAACAACAGGGAAATTTGCTACAACAGTCATAACCTTTAGCCCCTCTCCCCTAGAACATAATGTGGGAAATAAAATTCCAAGAAGGTGTTGGTCATGAGCTATTTTTATCTCAAAGGTTCAGGGTTTTTCACCCATATGATTAGTTTTATGGGTACCTTAAGGGAAGAAAGGATTACCATTCTGCTTTTTTTGAATATGCGCTACAGCTCAGAATAAAACCACCAAATGTACACAACATCCCCAAGTTGACGTAAATAAGTACCTGTCTTGCCTGCAAGAGCTGATTCAGATGTGCGTTGCCCTTAATTCAAGGCTAACCTCCACACAAAGGTCTCAACATATATGTAAAGTGAAGTGGGGTGTAGTCTAGTGTCTGAGTACCCAAAGCATCTCAGCCGCAGCCAGGGTCAAGATGTGCTGCAAACCCCAGAGGGTTAGTACACAGTCGAGGCGGAACATGAAAATGGCTCAGAAGGTGACTTTGCAGTGAAGGTGTAGCCTCTGGCTGAAGCTTATTCGTAGTCTGGCAACTCCTTCATCACTTTGAATGGTACCCACCACCCACTGCAGATTGCTGGACTTGGACTAGTGTTGCTAGCGCTCAGTAAATTCATGTTACATAGACCCACAGGTTTTCTGAACAGCTGCTGCTGTTCTTCACCAGAGCTGGGTCAGCGTCTCCTATTGAACAATGCGTTTAATTTGGTCCCTTGTATTACATCTGCACACAGATTTCAGTGTTTTCATTATTTAGAATTATTCACTGAATAATGCATGGGAACATCTTGCAGACTGTGTACTTACTTGTGAATGCTGTGCCACAGTTATAGCTTGCTCAGTAGTCGGACTGTGTGATTGGTCACCAAAGCCAAACAGTGTTTCTTCTCCCCGACCAAGAAGCATTTTCAAATTGCATGTTTTAAAAATGAGAATAATCAGTCATATGCACTTTTTCACCCATACCTATAACATTTCCAATTCCTTTTCACATTCCTATGAGAATAAATTTTGTGTGTTCATGTGTGCAGTCAATAAAATGTGAAACAAAACTGCAAATGTAAATGAATAAATAAAGTCAGCTCTTAGCCTAGTGGGCAGAATACTTACCTAGGAAATGGGAAATCTGTGTTCAGCTTCCTTCTCAGCCTGAAGGGATGCAGTCAGGTCCTCGTAGATCCCTCGGGGCCTTCCTTCCCCAGCTGAGTTTTCCAGGTAGAGACACCCTTCACTTCATTTTTAAATTTTCCCATTCACTAATAAACATGATGACTGTCCTGAAGCCAGAGAGTAGGTGGGGGGAAACAAAAAAAAAAAAAAAAAAATCAAGGAAACCTGATTTTGTAACCTTGCTACCTGGCAGCTGGTTGGATAAGGTAGCCATAGCCAAAGCCCTTTTCTAGAGAAACCCTCTGAACAACAGCAAGGGCAATGCAGAATGTATTCCTTCTGCATCTTCCAAGCACAAGGCCTGCTCAACCAGCACCAAGGTGGACGCTACACTCTGGATCCTGAGTATGTTCTGATTCAGGCACCAGGGAGGAGCAAGAATGGAAAAGTACAACTGGTTTCATGTCTCCTGCTGACTGGCTCTGGGTTGCTGCCTACGAGTATTAGGAATCTGAGGATTGCCCTTTGGAGCTGTGTTACCTTTCCCACCAATTGCACAGGTCCTGTTTTGACCTCTGAACAACTCTGCTGGTGTTCAACACATGGATTTTTAGTCAGTGCAAGGTCTACATTGGAAGTCCTGAGCAGATGGTCTGAATCTGGCCCCTTGAATCCCACGTTCAATTATTTGTCTCCCACTAACCCTGGAAATTATCCTCATGTGTCACTCCTCACTGCCAGGGGGGAGGTGCAGTGCATTGCAGGGACTCTGAAACAGCTGACAGAAACTTTTCTTCTCTACATCTCTCTGTGTGACGTGGTCCAGAGTGTGTCGAAGGCACAGGGACATGGCAGGGGACAGGAGGACCTCCGGGGCCAGGCCCAAGGAAAGGCATGTAATGGTCCTTCATATTTCCAATGAAAAAGTAAGGTTAACCTTTTAACAGATAGTTTTTCAAAAGGAGAGGGAAGGTCTTACAGAGCTGCTGTAGAAACAAAAATGCCAGAGGTGAAGAAAGGCCAGGGAGAAGCTGTGAAGGTAGAAGTTTTATAGGGAGAAAGGAGTATAAACAATATTTGATGGGTAGATTTTTAATATAAAAGCAACAAACTAGTGAAATGGGTCAAAAAACAAGCCCTGTGCAAGACACTGTGTTTCTAATAAACAGTATTGATTTTATAGGCGTCGAGGTTTTAGCCTTAAAAAGATATGGTGGTTTCTACACTATATCCTGTGCTTTGTTACCCCAAAATTCCAACTGTAAGAGGCAGTAACAGAGAGAGACTGAAAAACTTGCTTGTTTTTTTTTCCACCTAGTGTGCTTTGCTCATTTGACCTATAGGGCACAACATGGTGTAAGATTTTTCTGTCTTGAATAACTGAACTCACACACATTTGCCATTGCCTGCCTTCACCTGGGGTGTCCATTGAACAAGAAATACAGAACATGAGGACAACACTGTGCAGCAGAAGAGCTGTCAGAGGAGTGGAGATACAGAATGAACAGCCCTTGCAGCAAACCCAGCTCCCCACAGATGTCTCAGTGTGCCTCCCTCTATCATTTGGTGGGCGTGTTTTCACAGATATGTTTTTGCTTTATGGCAGTTGGTTCTTCTTTCTCCCTCTCTGTATTACTCCTTCCTTTTTTCCTGCTTCCTCTTGGTTTACATCCTTCCTCCTGCACTTTGGGTTTCTCTTCTCCTATTGTCCTTCAGAAGAAAGGGAAGTCTTGTGTAGGGAAAGGCTCAATTTGTCTCATTTCCTCCCCAAAGGCAATCAGATGAGTCATCCCTTGACCATGCTGCTCTCCAGCACTCTATCCTCCCATATGTCCCAAGAACCAGGAGAATAAATTGAGTTTCCTCAGTTAAATACACACTTAACAACATCATTCAGATGCTACAAGGGTTAACTGATATTTTTGCAGACTCTAAAAGCACTATGTAAAAACAGCATACTAATAACTCACCCCTTCTCCAGGGGTGCCACTGAATGAGAAGCCAGGGGAGACAGCAGCCACCCCAGAGTGGCCAGCATGGCTGAGGACCCAGCCCAGGCAAGCACCCCAGCAAAACCTGGGAGTGAAGGGCAAATTAAGCATTCCCAAATGCTCCTCATACTGACATGGTGACCGGGAAAGAAGTCTTTTCTCTAGGGGCTGGAAATAGTAGGACTGTCACAACTTTTGCTGGTGAAACTACAGTGACATTCATAGAATCATAGGGTTGGAAGGGACCTTA
>VXBO01011574.1:21830-41314 GCA_013400135.1 Rhinoptilus africanus
CCCAGCTTTGTGTTGTCAGCAAACTTGCTGAGGGTGCGCTCTGTCCCCTCATCCAGGTCATTGATGAATATATTACAAGGCCTTTCAAGCTCTTTTTGCCAACACACAGCCCAGGTTCCCACTGACTTGGAGGAATCCCACAAAGCCACTGCCACTCTCCTAGGATGCTCAAATGCATTAGCTTGGGCATGTTTCTCCTGCTTTGCTGGCAGTGAAAAGTCTTGTACGTCAGCATGAAGATGCAAGTGCCCATCAAGGCAATTAAATGCCTAGATGCTCTCCTGCTCAGTGGAGGACATCAGCACTGAGAAGCTGCTTGAACAGTGCAGTTTCCTGCCACATCTACTTCGTTTCACAGCACTTAGGAAAGTCCTTGAACACATTCCCTGTGAAAAGAGGTGCAGATGCTTTTAAATTGCTGCCGGCAATTGTTGGCACAACACAAGCACACGTTAATGTTCTCAAGTTCAGGCCCCTCTGGGTTTGCATTTGAAGACAGCTCCTTCTATGTGCCTATTTTCCATCTGTAGCACAAAAACCACCAGCTATGGAGAAGCACAGCCAGCAGCAATACACACTGAAATTAATAAAACTTGGAAAGTAAAGCAGCAGGCACCAGCCTAATAACCGAACACAACACACTGTTGAATAGCAGGCTTGGTCCAGATGAGCTGCCTTGGGTCATTTGCTCTCCTCCTCACCACCGGGAAAGACCACCACACTCACAGCTCCCCTGCACCTGGGTGGAGAAAACGATGGTTTCTGTAGCAGACCTTATGGATAGGGATATAAAAAGGCACACCAGTACTGTCATCTACACCAGTCAGGCCTGTGCCTAAGGCCATTTCGTTACACTTTGTGCCCCTACCACATGTGGCTGGGTGCTTGAGGATGCTGCCAAGCTGTAACAGACTCAAGCATCCTCCTTTTCTGAGAATTAGCAAAGTCAAATGCAACATCAAGTTCATTTTCCAGTCCTTGACTCAAAGCAGGCCTTTCCCTTGAGCTGTGTGAAAAATGGATTCACTTGGTTTGTCAGTGACACTGAGAACACGTTTTTCTTTATGAGTCAATCTAAAGCACTTTAGCTCATTTTTAGCAAGGAAGAATTCACTGTGGATGAAAATGCTTAATTTTGACCCCAAAACAAGAAGTTTCGTTTCATTCTTTGGATGGGGGAGGAGAACCGTGTCTTATTCTCAAAATTAGGCAAAAAGGCAGAGGGGGAATTGAGAAAGCTTAACGTGGATGTCTTGACATGAAACAAAGTTGCTTTACAAATCATTTTGCTTCCCAAATTTAATACAGTTCCCTATTCAGCATGAGAAGAAAATAACTCTTCCTATGATTCATTCTCATACGAAATTCAAAAGGTTTAAAAATGTGCCTGGTTTTGGAAAGTTTCCTACATTGCTAGGTAGTTTTATAGCTCAGGTAAGGCGTTCAGTAAGAAAGGCAAACTCCAGCAAAGACTACTGACCATGGGCAAGGAGAGAAATCCTGGGTGCAGGGTTGCCCAACTTGGCATAGTTTGCAGCCTCAGAATAGCGTGTGCAGTGCTGGAAGGGTCTGAGAAGGTCTAAAGAGAAGGAAAGAGAATGGGGAAGTCTGAAGAAACACAGGATGTGCAAGAAGCTCCAGCAGAGTGAATCAGTGTGATTTTTCCGATAACCATGAAGTTACAGGAGGGACAAAGGGCAACGCCCAGACACAAACTCCAAACTCCTGAAACCTTCAGGCAGGGGAGGGGTGGTGGGCCTTGGGTCGCAGATTTGGAGTTGAGTTGTTATGTTTAAGCAGCATGGCCATTTGAAGAATCCATTAATTTTCCTGCTTTGCTGTCTCAAGCAACCTTATTTCCCCCCTTCTAAGGATAAATGCTCAACCATATGTGTTTCTACACCTAATAAGACGACGTGATTAGGTTAAAAAAAAATCTATATCTGTTACAGCAAATGAATAGCAGTAATGAAGGCACTACATTACTGCATTCCTTTTAATGGCATATATACAAGCAAGGAATGAGTTGAGAACGCATCCCTGCTTGCCTCATTCCTGCATATGAGCTAGGAGCAGGAGCAGGGTTCACAGTCTTAACTAAAACATCAAAAATGCCCGAGACAGGCCTGAGGCTTGCTGGTCACTGAGGAATGTGCACCATGGCTGTTTAGACCATAAATGACACTGTAAACACAAGAATTACATCACTGGGGTGTTCGAAATGCAAACACTTGGACAAAATTTCATCAGGAAGCTACATAGCTCCATCCATCTAAAGAAAGAGCATGTCTATCTTCCAGTCCCTCAAAAGCTGCTTTAGCAACACAACACGTTGGGAAAAGGCTACTTACTGACTAGGCAGGAGGTATCCTCTCTGCCTGGGGTAAGGATCTGACCTTGTGTAGGACCTCAAGCAAATTACAGGGCAGAAATGGAGGATGGAGTCAGAGCTGGGGCTACAAAGGAATGGCAACACAGAGATGCCAAACAGCGCTGCGAGTCAGAGGTGGCCGCAAGGGAGACTCCTTCCCTGCTAGCACAAACCAGGAGGAGTACAGCAGGTAGGTGGCAGAAACACGTTCGCTCCTGTCCCTGGGCCTGCAGGGATATGAGCTGCTCCTCCAAAGCTCATATTCCTAAATTCTGTCCTACCTCCCTGACCAAAGTCAAGGCTGGTTTCCCAAAATCCTATTTGCATCACCCTTGTTAAGAGATTCCACGCATGCATGTCATCCTGATACAGACCTACGGCCTTAAGTGAAGACTAGAGCAGCTGCAGAATATTTGATGTTGTAGCAGAAGTATAAATTTTAGGTAATAAGAAATATTCCTTTATCATAGAATTTGGCAACATTTCAGTAGAGTAAATAAGAAAATAGCCTGCAAACTAAAGATTAGAATAAAACGTGCCAAAAGCAGGTTCTCAAAAAATTGCTGTGTTAATAAATTATCTTTATTTCAAAGCAGTAAGAGGGAAACGACATCATCCCTCTGCCACTGCGTACAAAGAGTCCCTGTTTGGGATCATTGAATAGGCATGTGCAGCCAGCCTCCTTGCAATTGCCTGCAGGTTATGAATTTGGAGGTGGGTGGAAAATTTCAGATTGAGCCTGAACATTCACTTGCATCTGGACTTTAATGTAACAGCCTAAAGGGAGTGTTGCTCTAAATTTTAAATCACGCTAAATCGATGAAGGGCTTGACATGATCTACAGGAAAAGGTCAGAAAAGCTGTAAATGTTTATTTCAATGAGATTAAACCAGTGCTTTCAATCTTGCTTTTACGCTTCCATGTATGTATTCACTTACAGTCTCTGCAGAACCCTTCTAGTTCTTTTCTGTCCCAGGAAATCTTCAGCACGCATGCAGCGAAAGGCAATGCAGGTGGCATACAGCCCTGTAAGGGACCAAGGTGGTGGAATCTGTGGGCAACTGCATCGCAATTGCAAAGGTCAGCTCATTGGTAGAAAAACCAGATGGGCAAGAAAGAGGAAGCTTGGGCTGACTCAGGAACATTTAGCAGGAAGGCTAAGGGTAGCCTGCTGACAGCAACATGTCATGAAAGGTACCTTCACTGTTTGAGAGACTATGAAGAATAAAATGGGCAACATAGCTTCATGTGGATGACGCAAGAGACTGTCCAAAGGGGACGTGCGGCTGGGAAGTCATCACATTGCGCTACAAGCACCTATAGACAAAAGAGGAACATTTTATCAACTGTTTGGGCTAGTCAGCTGCACACATTGCAAAACACAGATGTGACCGCCCTGCAGCACGCTTAGGAAAAACTCACTAGGCATTCCTGATCTTCAGCTGTGTCTACTCTGGGCTACAAACAGCATTGCCAAGCTGTGCTTGAACCCTGCCTAAATGGCTGACGACTTCTGCAGCCAGACTGCTGGAGTGTGAACTCAGCGCAGTGCCCTGTGCAGGAATTTGTAACCAGCTGGAGTGCACACCTTCACTCTTGAAGCTGGCTGCTAAAATCATCTGGTATAAGGAAAAAAAAATAATGACAGGGGTGTGAAGGTAAGGTCTAATATTATAATGATAAGTTCTAGTACATACAAAAATGAGACCTTCAAAAACTAAAGGAACTTTGCGTTTAAACTGCAAGAGGATGCCACTTCAACTCACAAAAGCAGAGTTTAACGCTCGTCTGTCTGACACAACCATTTTAAAACTGCATGGAGCTACTTGACACTGACTTGTGGCTCTTGTTCTCACGCCTTAGGATATTATTTACAGCATTTTTACATATTATTTGCTGTGTGTAGTTTCTTGACATTTGAATCACTGAAATGACTTGCACTTGCACTGGTAACTTGCCAGCTTCAGATTTTTTCCCCTGCCTACCATGCACAAAGTCTGATTCTGCTGGCTTTTGTGTATGTATTGCTGATTATTTCCAAGACAAATTCACATTGGTGATAGTTTAGAGGAAAAGCACTGTCCAAGGAAAAAACACAAGACTTTAGATGAATTTGGAGTTGTTACACCACACACAGCCACAAAAGACCACTCTACCTCTCCAGCACCACTTATGTTTTTCTGAGCCCAACAATTTACAGTGGCTTGAGTGCTACTTAAAAGACCATAGCAAGCATAGTTTGAGAGCATATGTTTTCTGGTGTTTGGGCCCATGACAGATGAATTCTTGGTTTAGTTTCCTCTATACCCTCTTCCTCTTGTTTCTGTCCATGCCTTAACGTATGGAATTCCTGGTCTACAAAGCAAAGCAAGTAATCTGTAATGCCACAAGAGGAAGAAACCAGTTCATCCCACATGTGTCAGGCTGTATAGGAACAAGTCATAGCACGAATGGCTGCGTATGTATCATTTGTTAAAGCAATGCTGCCTCTCAGGAGCATTTGCCGATTTCCAGTTTAGGAAATTTCTGCTTGCATGCAGAAATGAAGTTTATAGGTAATATCGGGAAAACTGTTACTCAATTGGATTACTGCATTTCCATAATGACTGCTGCATATCTATGATAACTACTTTTTAAGCCATCGAGTATTTTGTTCCATCTGGCCATTTTTGATGAAATGGTTCTGTTTGTATGGGCTACTAAAAGTGAATGATAGCAATGTTCTCCCAGGTCAAACCCAAACCTCATCCAACACCCACTGTGATCACTGTGAATTAATAGGTCTGTCCTGCTGCAACAACAGGTCCACAAAGCTGAGGTGCTGTAACTAATACCATGCATCATCCAGGGCATCTCCATTAGAAAGAGGATGGGTGAAAGAGAGTTTGAATGATATTTAAATAAAGGTAACAGGTTTTAGTATTACGATGCTGGACAAAAGTACAATCTCTTGACTTCAAAGAACGGATAGTTTCATATCTCAAGCATTTCACACCAAATGTTTGCCAGGATTTTTATCTTAGTCCAGCTATTTGCAGTGGCTCTAATGCTATGTAAAAAACTGTAGCAAGACATCCCCAGGGGTTTATATTACTATTTGGCTTTATACTTCTTTCACTACTTCTAATAAATCATGGACTTCTTCAGATGTGTCAGAGGGCATACCATTTCCTCAACTGCAAATGACAAATGATGAATAATACACATTGCTGACTTTTTTCTCCACCCTAGGTTCCTATCTAGCTCTCCAGTGACTCCAATTGTTGCGTTTGGTTTGGTTTTGTGGGTGTCCTGCACAATGCCTGTGACTCAGATTTCATGTATGAAGATCATTCTCTTTCAGTGTTACACATATGTTTGCATTGTATTCATCTCATTTACTGGATGTGTGAATTTAGCAGTTCTTCCACCCCACTTGAACATGCAGAAACACGTGGAAATAAAGGAAACATTATATGGAAATAAATATTGCTTTCTTGTAGTTAGGGACCAGAGTGATCATGTGAGTAAACACACAGCAAGCCTACTTTGTGTAATCTGTGCTGAAGAGCATGACTTCACTCTTGCCACACAAGCTAACTAAAGCTAGTGCAAATATGCCTTTAAAAGCTGCAATCATGGATTCCCAAAAGTTTTTGCCTATGGTTGTGGTAGATATAAATGAAATATTTTTGCGCACTCTTCATATTAAAAGAATGTCACTTGAGGAGGTGCTTACATTTTGTGCAGGATTGGCTGCAGACTCAAAGAGAGGAGTTATTAATTCTCTTGTGTTCAACAGTAGCTATGATACAAAATAAATCTTGAAGCCTAATACAAGTTTCATCAGCCTGTGTTGGCTTTCGTCTTTCTGAGTACAGTTTACATAATTTGTGAATTAGTGTAACAAAGCACACCTACATGTTCTTCCACCCCAAAGCCCTAGGTGCCTTAGGAGTTGGCTTTGTCAACTTCCTGATGTGGGGGAAATCTCTTGGATGAAATTAACCTCCCTTCCCGGCAAGACCCTTGGCTGCTGTGTCTCATATGGAGTGGGCATAACACCTATGAGTGACAGAGACACTCCTCTGTCCCATCCTGGAAACTCCTACAAGCTGAACAGCATGCTGATGGTTCTCTGTTTTAAAATAGGTACTCCTAAAATATCACCTAAGAACTGAACACACTTCATCAAAAAAGGCACGAAATAACTCACAGGCATCCTCCAATCTGCCACTACCTGGTTCAGTAGGTATCACTAAAGCCAAACTCTGATGAGGAGAGATTTGTAGCATTACCCTTGCAGTGCTCTTTGAGATACTTTGAGTAGAGGTACCCGTGAGGATAACTGTTGGGAATAGTCTCTTCTGCACATGACTCTAACCAGAAAAGTTTTGAATCAGGAATGGCAATTACATTTTTCAGGATAATAGACTTTAAAACATTTTTCACTGACAGACAAGGTTCCTCAGCTCCCCTCAGGTTTCTTGTTTTCAATGCCATATTTATATGACATTGAAATACATTTATACGACATATATGAACATAACCAGCTTTACCTGTAGGAAATCTGCCAAGAGAGCCTATGATGAAGAAAAATTTCCTCTCCAGCCAATCTCTTTTGGAGCCATGTCGAGGTGCTTTTATCACATGTCGCAAACTCCCTGCCACCTGGAAGGCCCCTGTCAGCTCTCAAGCCTGGGAAATTCCCAAAGCTTAAACCTGAACAGGTCATTGCCCTGGTGATCTGCCTTCTGCTCTGTCCTATAGATTACAGAGAGATACTCTGAAAACAAACACAAAAACAAAACAAAATACCTGATTACTTTTTGCTAACTGAAAATTCCCTACCAAGAAAACCATAGCATTTGATTACCATCATTTTCAGAAGAGGCTGCTCAATAGCTGGTAATTCCCACAGTCAGTACTGGTATGAGCTGAGGAGCATGAAACTTGCCTAGTTTAGGAAGAAGAGATTAACCTTAGTCTTTCTGGAAAGGTACACAAGAGAGGAAAGACTGGTCAAGATCAGCTGAAGAAATTAACTCTGCTAAATAAGCTACATTTGGAGCAATTGATTTTACTGTGATCCCATCAGGAGATATACTGAAGACCATCTAGTCACTCAGTACTGCTTCATCATAAGTATCACTCAGCTTTGCCAAGCCTGGACTGTGCTCAAACTGAATTCCCAACCTGCATTTTGACAATGGACCTCAGAGGGGCACAGCCTGGGAACGTGGTTGCAGCACATGTGCTTCCTAACAATATTACCCAAGGCATGCTGTAACCATGATGGGATACCAATGTTTTGTAAGTATATCCATCATTAGAGCAGTTTCTACAGAGTAGATAAGATCAAACAAAAGCTCATTGACCCTCTTGCATTTAAAATTTCCATTATCTTTGTTATAGAAATCCCTGAATGCAGCTTACTTCCCATTACATATTTAAGTCCATGTTGTCTCTGACATTCTTTAATTCTCTCAAGATCTGAAGGCACTCTTTCTCTACGCTTATTAATTTTACATGGTACTTTGAGACAAGTTAATAATAGGATCCAGCTCATCCGCTGTCCCACTGTTGGGGAACCAAAATGCACGGATGACAAACCTAGTGCTAACGGCAATGCTGCTCAGATGAAGCTGTTTTTATCCAGCTGTGTCAGAAAGCTAAACAGCCTGCTGCTCCTGATCCCGCCAATTTTGTTCTGCTCTGTGGAAGACAGTAAACAATCCCACAAGTATTACCAACTCATAACTTAATTTTCCTTCCAACTACTACATAAATTATGTTATGGCAATTTATATCTGAGGTTCATATGCTACCACACTGATACTATCTGCACATTGGAGACACAGATTGATTAGCCAGAATATACGGCACAGCAGCAGCCATTCTCCTTTCTTGGAAAGGTACCAGGCTTGGGAAGGAAAGGAGCTGCCAAGGAAATGCTGTATGGTTTTGAAGGGAAGGATTCTGTGCCTCCCAGTCTCCGTGCTGGAGGTATAGGTGAAACAAGGAGACACAGACCCACTCTGGGGTCTTTAGATACTAGCATAATACAAATATTTACCCTTGTCTGATAACTTAAATTCAGAAATTATTAATTATCACAGGAAGCCACAAAGCAGCTCGCAATGTGTCATTTATTCAGGTAATATAGCTACTGCTGTATTCATGAATAGTCTAATACAAACAGTACATTTCTCATCAGTATTCGCTGTTCTGAAGTTTACTGAAGTAAGCCCCCACCATTCACAAAAGTATAGCCTTGTTTAAAGACTGAATTTGTTGCATAGGTTTTGCTTTTTGTTGCCACCTGAGTCACATGTTATGGGTCCCTCTTGGGGTAAAATTTCACTTGGGGGTAGGACCCTAACCTGGCAAAACTGTCTCTCTCCAGGACAGATGCAGAAGGAAGGCAGATTAGAAGGAAAACTCAGGTTTTGGAAGGAAAACCCATTAAATATGCTCATGGAGCTTCAGGATATTGAATTAAATGTTCTGGTGCTCCTCTGCAGAAGAAACCATATTAGATCCACAGGCACAAACCACAGACTTCCAGGAAGCTGGCGCCTTTGTGGTGTGAGTGTAGGCTACTTTGCAGACTACGTGCTCTCACCTAACTTTGGCACTGAGGAATTCCTTGTGCACCTGGATGTGAAATTGTAAGTGGGAACACTGCAGCGGAGCTCCTGCCTGGCTTGCTGGAAGGACAGAGCCACCACTGTCACGAGCTGAGGGCACCTGTCTCATCCCACCCTGACTGTGATGTACCAGCCTGCGGCTCACATCTCTGGTGCAAGGCTTTGAAGAAAGTTGCTTTGCTCCCCGCTCTGCCTGCCCTGAGCATCCTCGTGCGCACTGCGAATCAGGAAGCTTCTGGGAGCTTTGCAGGAGGAGTTTGCTCAAAATATGGAAGGAATTGTGTAATGAAACTCCAGCAGAGGGGAAAGTGGTCAACCCTCTGTTTCTATCAGACTTTCTACTGCCCCAGTTGCAATAACCACCGGTCACATCACATCTCAGAAGACACAGACAGTGAGAGTCGCCTTTTTTTCTCTCAGAGTAATTTTTCTGCATCTTTCCATCAGCGCCCAGTTGAGTGTTTCACCCCAAAACAACCCCCTTCTCACTTCCCTGTGAAAGTGTGGCCCCGGAGCCCGACCGGGAAACACTCCCTGCCTTGTCTTTGAGCCTCCTCAGACATACTACACAATTTTTCACCCTACGGTCAACATACTTTCATCCCACATGGTTCACTTGGGGCAGGCTGCTGGCACACACCAGGAGACCCTGCACCCAGGGACATTTTGTTCTGTTGGGGAACAACAAGGGAACGCAACAATAACAAGAAACAACCACAGAAAAAAATGCACTGTCACTAGACCTCATGCAAGAGAAAGGGAAGACCATGTTAGCGAGCCCCAGGAAAGGCTCCAGCAACGTCCAAGAGAACAGCAGCCCTCCTGCATTTAGCACGCCTCTTCCCTGCTAGCGCTGGAGCGAGGATGTCATCCCTGGCACCACAGCTCGAGTCTGAACTGTGCCCCTGCACACAGGCTACTGCTGTGCCATCTGGAGTGTGGCAGGCAAACCTCATGCCCTTGAGCCACCACAGCTGCCCTGCTCTGGGGCAAGAGGGAAGGATCCTTCCCTTTTGCCAGCAAGAGGGAAGGATCCCCTCCGGAAGCACCCACGATGCAGCACGCTTCCATCCACTGTTGTCCATAGCCAGAAAGTCAGAAGCCTATTAAAATCTGTAAGAAAATGATTAAAAATCAAGTTAATGACAAGAAAGTAGGCTTCCCTGGGATTGATTTTAACAGAAGCAGGAGTTTGCTGATTGCACCCAGTATACAAAAAACCTAGAACTGTTGCTCCATATTGCGATTTGTTTCAGGAAATTTAAAAAAAAAAAAGGTATGATGCTGGAATGCTTTAATGCACTATCACACACACATAGATAAAGTTACATGTTCTGAATAGGGCTGGAAAAGGTATCAAATACATTATTTTGCTACATACTGGCACTATATGAAGTGTTAGATATATTCCAGGGCTTCTTATATGCTATTGAAGAGTCAAATGGTTTGAAGAACAGGGCTGATAAACTTCACTTCAGGCAGGAGCCAGTAGATCCTCTTCCAGAACAAGAGATACATCCTTTAAGGCCTTTATGGGATTTATTATGGTGGTGCCTATTAGCATCAACATATTTAAGAATGTGTCAGTGCTTCCATTATAAACCGCTATTTTAAAACACTTTGTAAGTCATCTGTAAAAACATGGCACTTGGCAGAGACAGACACAATTCATCTGTTTCTGTACCAGGACTTTGAAAATTGTGCACGCACACACATATAAAAGCAATTGTGGGATCTTGGACTTTACTGCAGTTCTGTAGCCCAAAATGGCCTAAATCAAACAAATAATTTGTCTTCAGCCTCTGACATAGCTCTTTACTTTCACTGCTCTCCTGTTGTAGCCACTTACAATTTGTTTTTCAAACCTTAAAAGCAACTGCTGTTGTACCACGTCTCCTGAGGGTTATAATGTTACTGCCATGGGAGTTTCACCTAAGGAGGGAGCTTCCCCCATCCTTCCCATGCACATTTCTGCGGCAGGCCTATAATGAGGTATTTGGTAAACAAGCAGCAGTCTGAAAACCTCCTTTAGCAGGGGCTTACAATGGCTACCTACCTTTAAATAGGAGAGGTTTTTTTAAACACAAGGCTGCAGAGAGCTTTGATACGTTTGTAAAACCTCAACAAGTGAAGCAGAGATGCCAAGAAGCAATTTATTTATGTTTTATTTTACACTCCTGTTCTGCTTTTTATTTTAAGCTGTTAGAAAGAAAACAAAAGAAATTAAATGAAAAGCTTCTCCATTTGAGAAAGCCTGGCTCTTCCCTCCCAAGCCTCCCTAGCGTACTCCCTCATGTCGGTTTCTCCCTCATGCCGCGTCTCCCACAGGTGTCTCCAGGCAGAGGAGGATGGGCTCCTCCAGGGACCTGGCGGTGGAGCTTTGGAGCAAGGGGTGGAAGCAGGGAGTCAACCCCCACCCCAGCAGCTCTGGGCAGGTATCCCCAGGAGCAGTGGGTGTACTCCGCACAGGCAGCCAGAGTCCCGCCGGCTGCTGAAGTAGTCCTTGAAGTAGTCCAAGTCCTCTTCTTAGTGAAGTACTTTAAGGAAGGGAGAAGCACCATTGACCTCACAGGGGCTATTTACCCAGAGAAACTCATCCGTCTGCTCCCGTGCCTTGCTAATCCAGAGACCTAAATCAATAAGGCTGTTCCAGACTTACTTACATCTGCTCTTCATGTTGGGGATCCCCGGGGTCTGCCGTGGGAACTGCTACTCACGTAGGAATACAAGCATAGGAATTCATGTAAAAAAACCAAAAGCCAGACGTATTTAGTCATTTGGAATTACAGCTTCCAGAGACCTGTGCCTTCTTTGTCTTTTCTGAAGCATCAGAGGGCTCTGCAGTGGTGCTGCCGATAGTAAGATAAATGCAGCAAGCTGAAAACCACCACTGTTCGTAGAAGACAGACATCGAAACCCACTGAACAAGCCAAGGAATGTTCTTTATATCAGAATTCCAAAAGTCTTAAAATTTTAAGATTCGATCACAAATCCATAGTGTGGCAGTTCAATAAGCAGTTTAATTCCTCAAAATTCTTACATACAGAAAAATCACCAGAATTGCTGGCAAGTTGAAACACCCGCAGAAAGCCAAGAGCTGCACAAAAGAGCGCTCACTTCGAACGAAGGCACAGAGGCAGCAGTCACTCAAGGCCACGGACGGGATGGGATGGCATGGGGTGGGATGACCCAACACAGGGCGGCTCTAAGGAAGATCTGTGAACTTTCTCAGTCACGTGCCCTGCCCAGGGCTCACCGTGCTGCCATAATCCTCACCATCATTTGTCCAGCAGAGACGCAATCAGTACTAGGGAAAGAGAAAACACGCAGTTCCTCCAGGGTTACCTATGCTCATGGTTCATCAAGACATATACTTGCGGTTAGGAACAAACCTGTTGCCTTGTTGTTTGTCTCTCCTGCTGTCCCCTGGCCCGGCCACAGCATGGCCTTGCAGGATGTATATGCTGCTTGGAAAGACTGAAGCTATGGCTATCAGGTAGCGAGGCAGCCTGTCCCACGCATCAGTCCACAAATGTTTCACCCACTTGCAACACCTGAAGAAAAGCTTGGGACAGTGGTTAATAGCCATGTTTGGCCTTGGACACCCCTTGTTCTCCCCACACCACAAGGTCAGTCTACATTTGCTATCCTGTAAGCATACACTTGAGTAGTAGCAAAGACAAAACCCCTGCAAAATTACCAGCAAATTCAGCCCCTGAACTCAGCAGCTGCTAAAGCTCAGGCTTCTGCTCAGAGCTATCAGTGCAGCTGCACTTCTCAAGCACCAGTCCCAATGCTAGAAACGTCTTTCATTTTGTTTTCCATCAGTAGAAAAGAGAGACTCAGGATTGCTCCTGGTAACAGATAACCTAGATGTATTGTAAGTAATGCAGGATGAGCAATGAGATAGCAAGGGAGATTGCCAATGTGGCAAGCGTGCCAGAAATACACGTTATTCTCCAGTTCAGCAGGACAAACAGGTGCACAAACTGGCATTTTCACACCCGGCTAAATAGAGTCAGTGCCATTTTAGTGCATCAATTAGATCTCGCCCCCAGACTGAACAGACCATCTGGGCACCAAACAATGGGCAACTAAAAGACCAAATCATCCTGTCTGGTTTGTCTGGAGTTTTCTAGGCATGGAGAACTTGTGCCTTGGCAGTGTACATGCTTAGTGATGTGCTCCAAACTCTTGTTGGTAATTACTGCTTTCCTGATTTGATTCTCTCTGATGAAAGATCAAATGTCGGAAAATCTTTGCCTTTAAAAAAAAATAAAAATCCTTCCGGTTAGCTTCTGGCTTTTATGGCCTGCACTTCCTGGGTAAGGAAGTCCATACGCTCACAAAATGAATGACATCAAACCCTGAATAGGATCGTATTGCTTCCCCACAAGCCATGGGCAGTTCTTCCTCAACTGAGAATAGCATATATAGTCCCCAATTATCTCTGAGAAGCAGGAACTGACCAGTGTCAGGCTCAAGGTGTCCAGAAAAAACCAAACCAAACCTGGCCAAACTCTATTTGCTACATTAAGGTAATGCAGCCCAGCATGAGGAACACAGTATACTGCCATATAATCCTTGTGAGTGAAAGAATGGAAAAAGAGAATTGCTGAGGTATGGAAGAAGTCCTGGATCATTACAGATGGAGAATATAGCAAGAGCTGGGAAAATGCAAGCTGTGAAACCAAAGCTGTACCAGTTCAACAGATAATCTTTCTCATACGGAATACTCTTCCCTTAAAAGACTGAGAAATTCAGAGCTGCTGGAAAACTCTGAGTACAATCTCCCTCTACAATCACCTCTCCATAAGGCAATGCTGAAGTTTTTATCAGTATTTAGGTATCACCTCACAATGAAATTTCCCAACATGCCTATTAGGCTTCCCAGTTGCACATTATATGATTTAGAGGTAGTACACGAAAGACCACCTAAATGACCAAGTAGCAGCCAAGCAATACTGCTTACAACAGAGTATCAAAAGTCTTGTAGTGCTTACTGTTGTTAATTTAGACCCTGGATTCTTGAAAATGTTTGGAGAAGCTCAGCTTTCAAACCAGGAAGTCCCCGGACCTCGCAGCATGACTGGACCGGAGACAGCCTCCTCAGGGATGTAAAAATTGCAGTGTGCTGGAGAACAAAGTATGAATAGGCCCAGATGTTTCTATTAACAGAGAGAGGTGATGTAGCAAAGACATCCCGAAAACCCAGGCAGAGTCTTCCCATGGTTACTGCTGCATCCACACCATACCTGGAAATCAGCCATCAGGTGCATAGAGAAAAAAGGCTTTCAAACTCAGAAAAAAAAACACCTTCCAAAAATTGCACCATGACCTCTCCCACAGGTGGCCAGAGAAGGGTGATGGTTGTCACAGCGCTGACACTAAGAGCTGCCTTTCATAGCTCCGCCTTCAAGGTGAGGCAGGCAGAGTATGACTCTGAAGAAATTCTTCTTTAAGTACATTTGTTTCTTCCAGCGACAAGTAAGCAGAACAATCATGTCTTCACTTTGGTGGTTATTTTGGGATATTTTTAGTTACCATACTGATCTAAAGTGTCAATTAGAGGCACAAAAGAAATGTTTTCTTCATAAACCATGATTTCCACTCATTTAAGTGAGCAACTGCTGTTACACATTATACAAATAGGATCTTTATGGGAAAGCTTTTCATGCAATTTTCCCTGTTGCAACCTTAGCCTCCTGAATTGGTTTGGTTGAGCCATTAAGGGTTCCCAGACAAGGCCAACCTTTGTTCTGGACCTCTTGTTTTCAGAGGGGACAGAGAGCTTCCGTGGCACCACTTGTGATGCATCTGATAAGAGATGAGTCGCAGTCTGCCTGACTTGTTTCCCTGCCCATTGGAAAAGCTAGGCGATAAAGAAAGCATTACAAATAGTCATTGTGCTATTAAACAAGATTCAGGTCATCTGGAAGTGGAGGCCACAAACCCCAAGTGATTCTTCCTGCCCACTGACCGGGCAGAATCTGGCACTACTTCTCTCACCGCTGCTGTTCTTGTAACTAGCAGGCTTCCCAAAAGTGTCTGCCAAGATTAACCTTGATGTAATTCCAGCAACTTCACCAGAGGAATGTTTAGCTCTGTCCTTAATCACACTCATCCATTTTTCGACTTTTCAGAAATCTTCTATGAGCAGTGATTTGCCTTTGATTCCCGGGACACCAAACCAAGCCTTCTCTGTGGTGGGACCGTCAGTTCCAAGGTCAGCGCGGTGGAAAGGCAGACAGTGCTGGTTCTGTGTGCCACTTAGGTCTCAGCTCACCAGCCCCTCCAGTCGCTGTGACGGAACAGCTCACCCTTCTCATTCTCTGCTCCACAGATACTTCCAACACCACAGACCATGGTTACCAACAAATAGCTCCATTGCTCATTTTACACCACCAGGCCACCAGCACATCATCTTCCAGGTAAGCATTTTTCCATACACAAAGCTCTTGAAATGACACAAACAAAACCCCATACACTAGAGAGGAAGAAAAGGAAAGATACAACAGTGAAATTCAGTTGGTTATAACAGTTATAACAATGACATTGAAGATTCAGTTTTGAACTTCTGGGCTGTCTGGCTCCTCGAGCAGTTCATGATTGTGGTACTTTCCAGGCATAATTGCTCTCTACAACAAGAGCTATAGAAATCTGTCAAGGTTGATTTTAGAAACAACTTGTGCTTTGTAGCCTATACATGTTAACAGAAATCTTTGATCCTATGACCTTGCAGATGTCTGCAAATATAGCCACTGATGTAACTTTCTTTTTAAGGCAAGTTCTTTTTCTCAGAGCATACAATGCTCTATTTTTACTAACTTTAGGGATACTGACACTACCTGTAAGGACGGATGACAAACAGTTCAGCTGACAGCTAGCTGTTACTTGATGCTGACAGCCCAGAGCGTTAGTGGAGGCAAGACCTGTCTTCCCATATGCAGTATGTACACTTCTACAGGGGAGGCAAATCCTAGCAACCTCTTCTCTCAAGTACAGCTATCCTTGTAGTCTCTCCAATTAAGAATTCCTCATCTCATACTCAGGGTAGCTTACAACATGCTGTAATACCCTTAAATCTCTACTACCTGCTACATTTTCTGGTTTGTGCTTCTTCCTTCCCCACTTAGCCTTGCAGAAGGGGATAAGCGCTTAAAATGATGGGCAAATATTTTTCTCTCTAGCCAGTACTGCAGAGAAAGAGAATATATGAGGGTATCATACTTACCAATTCTGTAAAGGTATCAGCTATATTGCCTTTTTTCCAAATTATATCCTGCACTAAAACCAGATAAATTACCAGAATTATTGTCTTTAAGTCATAAAAGGAAGGCTGGATAATTTTTCAGTAAAATTATGTATTTTAATCAAATTGAAGGGCTACAAAGATGATTAGGGAACTGGAAAACCTCTCCTATGAAGAAAGACTGAGGGAATTGGGTCTCTTTAGCCTGGAAAAGAGACAGCTGAGGGGGGACCTAATCAACACTTACAAATACTAAAAGGGTGGGTGTCAGGAGGATGGGGCCAGGCTCTTCTCAGTGGTGCCCAGTGACAGGACAAGAGGTAATGGGCACAAACTTGAGCACAAGAAGTTCCACCTAAACATGAGGAGGAACTTCTTTCCCTTGAGGGTGGCAGAGCCCTGGCACAGGCTGCCCAGGGAGGTGGTGGAGTCTCCGTCTCTGGAGACATTCAAAACCCGCCTGGATGGGTTCCTGTGCAACCTGCTCTAAGGTGGCCCTGCTCTGGCAGGGGGTTGGACTAGATGATCTCCAGAGGTCCCTTCCAACCCCGTTCATTCTGTGATTCTGTGATCTCAGTGAAATAGATTCACTCTAGCGCAAATCCACTCTATGGAACTACAAATCTAAATTGGCACAACTCAGGAAGCAAAAATCCCCTCCCTGTAAGCAGCACCCCAATTTTGATGCACTAACGTTACTTATACCCATTTATATGAAAAACTTAATTGCTACTAGACAAACCTGAAAGAAAATTGTAGCTCCAACTAATATGACAGAACACTAAGGCATTATTGAAAAGTGACTTTCACAGACTTCTGAAAGCTTGCAGCAGCAAACTTTGTATGGATATACAAAGAAAATGATGGGATATGGGTTTTCTACAGAAGAGAAATTTACTAATGCAAAGCACTTACAGTACCTTCTATCCTTAAAAATACGAGGAAAGTAATTTTAATTTTTGATAGTAAAAAAAACAGTAACAAAACCAACACAAGAGTCCTCTAGAATCTCACCTGTCCTGCAGGAACTCTCAAACTGGTCATCCCATCTGTTCTACTAGACAACCACCACGAAATGCAGTCCCAGTCTTCTTGTTGCAGCTCTAGCCTCAGAATGTTACCTGCAATTTCTCTCAAACAATCTAATACATTCCTTGTCATGTACGTTTAGCACCAGTGCCATAGCATTAAAACCAAAAGATTCTGAAAGTAAGACATGAAGTACTGAAGAGAAGCAGTCTTGGATTTCAGTTGCACTTTAAAGTTTAAGTCTCCCATACGTGCTTTTCTTCCTCTTTTTCACAATGAAAAGTTGTGCAGTTTCCTCTAATGGGAACTGTAGATGGAAATGAAGTAAGCATTGATACAATAAAAAGCTAAATAAAAGTAACATAATTTGGGTAAGGAAAATCTATCTGGCTTCTGTTCTGGCAGAATCAATAAAGGAAATCTGAAAACAAACTTACAGGCAAAAGTCAGTTTCTTGGCATGCAAGACAGTCCTCATAATACAGAAATAATACCATACCTTTCAGGATTTCACTCAACTCGCTAAAAGAATGAAGATTCAATGGTAGCCTATGATACAGAAGAATCATGCTCATTTCCCCTCACTACTGAAGAGCAATCCTGGACTTAAAAAAGAGTTCACATTTAAAGGAGTGTTGAAAAGCACATAAACACTTGGAGACAAAGTGTATCTCAATTTTATGGCTCTGAAGAGAGGGAATTTGAGACATTGTATTTTGACGAGGCTTCCTTATGCTTCAGAATTAATTACAATATGTAGTCTTAGAAATTACATTTGAAATATTTGATTGGTTTTCACCAAAAGAGCCCTTGGGCTTTTTTACGCAGAATCTCATTCCTGGGTTCTTCCTACCTCCACAAAACAAGGGCAGTACCTATCTAGACCTGTTTGCTAGAGAGATTGGCCAAGCCTCTGTTGGTCCTTGAGGGCTTTTAATGTGGTGTGAACCGCACTGTGCGACACCACGGCGGACACAGAAGTGATTTTACTCAGTCATGAAAACAAATCAAATAAAACTCCCATCAGTTCTGAAACAAGAATAAGCCATTGTGCTCATCAGAAGCAGGCGGCAACCATGAGGACTGCATTTAATTCTAAAGCTTCGTCTTCGAGTAGGCTTCAGTTTTGCAATCTACATAATCCATAATATCCTTAATACAGAATTATGCATCAAGAGCCAAAAAACTCTAATCCCACACAAGCTGTATTTCATGGAGTATCCCTCTCATTCCTTACTGTTTGTAGCATAAAATTCATCTAGGACAAAGTAACAAAGCAAAAATGTAATGAGGGATTCAATACTTGGAAGGTATGGAGTTGCAGAAGCTACAGAAGGTTAGTACTACTAGGTCAGGACAACTCAGCTGTTAGCAAGGCTTGGTAAATACTCTTATTTTACATGACAAGTTGTACAAAGATTCAGACCTTTTCCTCCTCAATTTTCCGCTGACACAAGCCTCACTGTTAGAATTCACGGTTACACTGGCATCTCTGATAGTTGCTTGCTGCACGCTAATTCTCTTTTCAGTTGAAGATATTAAAAAGAAGAAAGTGAAGGCGTTCAGACCATGTAGTCAAAAATGACATCAACATGATATTCTTAAGATGATAAAGATGTTGGTAAAGCAGAAATCTCCTCTTCTATTTCCAACCACGCTGTATCCCATTCTTCACCATGGGCTGGAAAGCTCACACAGTTCCTACAGAGAAAGGGCTCCAAAAAAGCAGAAGTGTTGGCTGTCAGCTTGCGAGCAAGAACTCCATGCTGGGTGAAGCAAGCTGCACAGCTCAAACTACACAAAATACTTTAAAAAAAGCCAATCCAAGAACAGAAGGAACTGTCCTTGTATATGTTCACAGCACATCTCAACCCGCAAGGTCAACAAAATAATCCACTGAGTGGGAACATACTGCCACATGCTCCACCATCCCACCAGGGCAGTAAGGCTTATTGTTCATCGTACAGACCACAACTCTTCAATCGCAGGCAGAATTTCATCCCTTCTCTGATGCACCAGGTCTTCTTCCACCAGCAGCTGTGAACACTGACATTCTTCAGCAGACTTCTGAGGAACAAAACATTTATTTCCTGGGCTTGGTGGTCATGCTGCGCTGAAGTTGCAAGCTGGGCATTTAGGATCTATGAACTATCTGTACACCACTCAACTCCAGTAACAGACACCATAAAGGAGGCAGAATCAAC
>VXBO01011589.1:0-10075 GCA_013400135.1 Rhinoptilus africanus
GTGATTCTGTGACTCTGTGACTGCAGGGTCCACACTTACCTTGGGCCCAAATACACAGGTCCGCAGGGGGCAGGAATGCATATAAACACAGGTGTAGGCAGATTTAAGATTCGCAGTGTTCTCCTCTACCCAAAGGGCGAAGAGGAGCCACGTGTGTGAGCAGCAGAGGAGGTGCCTGCCCGAGGTGGCACCTGGACGTGGCCCAGGCAGGGTGGAAGGGCAGAAGAAGGCAGCTACAGTGGCCAGGGCACCACGGGGACATCAGTCCGCCCTGTGGAATTCTACGTATGTGGTGTGCCCTGCGTAAAGTAAATCCCATATAGTGGCTGTGACGTCGGCAAATTCTATAACAGAGACGTGAATATGGGTTAAAGTTTGTGTTGGAAGTAACATCATTCCGTCTCTGTAGGCATTTAATTAAACTACAGCTGTTTAAACCTACCTCACCATAATGTGAAAATAGGAATTAACTGTAGTTTTTTCCAGAGACGTGATGTATGCCATCATGCATTCTTGTAGCTGATTCATCTTTCCTGCATGAAACACTGAATGTTACTCTTTCTACCAATGCCGGCATGTAGACAACATGAATTTGCTCAACATTTTAGACCATCTGTATGTGTGCATGCATGCATAAGCACACTAAGAGTTGATTTTTCATTTTTTTAAAATGTATGTAATTTATTCTTGCTATTGATTTTAGGTGAATACACACCAAAAAATTATGAGTGACAACCCATTTCCCTCTGAAAGCAGGGCACACTATATTTGTTACCTATTGCAATTATGTGAAAACGAAGAGATTCTTCCTTCTATTAAAGCATTGTTTTGTGGAGTTTTGTTTTGAAGGCAGTATCTTAAATATATTACGCAATCAATCTATAAAACTATAGCTTTACAGAAAACAGTTCTCATATTGGAATGTCATGTCAAACCTTAGCTAAACAGATATTTAAAACAGTAGATTAAAATATTCAGAGAAGCTTTTGATTACAGAATTTAGAAAGCAGATGCTCTGGATTTATTATTCCATTAAACTTTTTAAGTAGATTTACTGCAGATACCGTGTTATAAATTGCAAGACTTAAATGGTGATAGGTTCCCAAAATTATCCCAAGACAAAGATCCTCCACAACTTTTTATTATATTGACATTTATCTTAGCATTGAAGCCTTTAGGCAATCTTTCACCCAAAAGCTCCATTCAGGGAACTATCAATAAAATATAAAGCAGAAAGAGTTTTTATATTGTTATATGTTCAAAGCATGGGATCATCTTTTTTTTTTGTTTTTGCTAAAAATGTTAAACTAAACAACATCTCTGTGTAAACAATACTTTTCTATTTCTTTGTTTAATTTTTTTAAAGGCATAAAAATGCAAGAAGTAACACTGAGATTTTGCTTTGTGTGTTGGTTGAAGAGACAATACCATTTTTTTTTTAATTCCTCAGGGTTTTTTTATTATTTGTCTTCTGGCAGTAACTTTGTCCTTTTCTTTCTGTCATCTTTAGAGGCTTTTGAAGATGGCATGGGAAATAAATGGTCCAGAATTACATAGTAAAATGCTAGACACAAATAATGTTTTGCACCTGAAGCATCCCAGTCCAGTGGCATGCTGTGACAATGGATACCCTTGGCCGCAGAGCACCGTTTTCATGTGGCAGGAATTTCTGTTGATTACTAATCACTGGGTTACAATATGTTAACAATTTTGGAACGTGATGTGCTTGAAGCTCTCTTTTGTTCATTACTGTGAACTACCTGTTTTCGCCAGGTGCTAACGTACAAGGGACCCAGTTTGCAAAATATCTAATTCTTTGAACCAGGAACAGTAGAAACACTGCAGAAGTAGTCATTAACATCCATTCAAGTTTTCAGTGGCTGCTTTGATTATACTACCTCCTTTTTGTTTGCTAACGCACACGAGAGTGATTTTTTTTTTCCATACCAAATGCTGGATTATGGAATGCACACAAGAAGCTAGCTATTATTTTCTAATTTGAACTAAAGAAAAAAGGAGAAATTGTCTTTTGGTGATGGCAAATAATCATTCAAATAACATATGTCATCACAAAAGCTAACCTAGAATGAGCATGCTGCTCATGAGATAGCTAGTACAGTCAATCTGGCTTATCTAGATGTAGAACAGTGTGATTTTAGAACGTTTTTCAATCTTTGTAACAGTTTGTTGTTATCTGAAATACTAATTTTACAGTACATAGAAGACAAACAATAAATTTCAGGGCTGCATACTAAATATAAGAAATCTTGTATTAACAAAGGCACTAGGAGACAGCTGGTTGGTATGCAACTGAGTTGTTTTGGATGAGTGAATTCTGGAATGATGGACACACTAACAAAGCTGTTTCTCAGTTTTGCACTAGAGATCTACATAAGTAAAAATAATATAAATACAACGTAACTTTTATTTCACAATTCCAATGCATGTATTGCAAGCAAATATTTTCTGTGCTTTCAAAACTTTCAAAGTGTAGGCCATACTATAAAATTAACAAGAGCCAGAAGCAGAAGAAGCCTAAGTTAAGAGGGAGAATAATAAGGCAAAGAGAGCTAGATAATGATCATTGTTCCTTCCTTGTAGTTTTTAGATTGAAATACAAATCCTGTCAGTTTTTGATTTAAGAAAATAAAGGTTCTTGCTAGATACAAAATGCCATCCATTTTGAAATATGTATACAACTTGACAATGTTTTCTCTTATGTTCTCTTCCTTAATGTCAGATAGCTTTCTTTTTTTCCCCTGACCTTTTAGAACACAGTATTTCTTTTTTCTCCCGCATGCCATTTGATTTATCCTGGGATTGGACTTTGGATGCAGAAAAAAAAAAAAAAAAAGAGAGTCACGGGTCTTTCACAAAGCAATAAATGTCGCTCACCCTGATTCAGTCTGTCATGTTTCTAAGTCTGTTTTATGCTTGCAAAATATAAATGTTGAGGTACGCTTTCTTTAGACTTTTCTTGGGATGTGGGATCTTCATATTTGACTACGTAAACAGGAAATGTAAAGATCAATAAAATGATGATTAAAGATCTAGGGATTTTTTCTTTCCGATGACAGTTTTAAACGTTATTTCATCAAGAAAGCAAGCATAAATTAACAAAATATAGTTCTGAAATGAAACTAGAAATTCTCTCGAGGGCAGATATAGCACTGAAACAAGACAAGATCTGTCTCAAGCACAGATCTCAGATACACACCCACTAAAAAAAATCTATGGGGACTTCTCATCAGACTAGAAGACAGATAAACTGCAGAGAATCTTGTCATGGGGTAAACCATGGAAGTTTGTCATATTTGCAACAGATGAAGATGCTTTACTGCCGTGTAAATGCTTGGTTTTGTGACCTTGCCAGATGCTGCAAGTCCTTAAAATCCCAACAGACAAGACTCACACGTCAGGCCGCATGACAGCATGCTGCTTATGCATGAACTGGAGATGCCACGGAGGGGAATGAGAAAGCAGTGGCTAAAAGAGCAAGTCTGATGCTCATCACATGAGAGCTGACAGGTCTGCATTGCAATGAAAGAAAAGTGAGCAGTTCCTATTGGTGATTTTTTGTTTTTCTTCTGATGCTCAATGTTGAATATGCTATCCCACTCTTCCCTGTTAAACTTTGCAACCACTAAAACTGTAACACAGCCTTGAAATGCAGCTTTTTATTTTGTGGATAAGGGACCAGTGTAAATTGCTACAGTTCTGCTGTTGATGGAAATGAGCACTGGGGTAATCTGTCTTTGCACTGTTGTTGCCATGGCTACTGGGTCACAGCACCAGATATGCCATCACATTGCCTGCATCCTCATATTCTGCGTGCAGTGATTTTGTTGGCATATAGAGAAGGGAGAACTTGCATTGTGTTTTTCATTTTCTATTGCATAGCACACTGTCTTGTCTGCAGTGAGCTCACCTGGGTCTATGGAGATCAAACAGGCATTTCATACATCTCCCTTTGAAGGCATCTCCCTTTGCTGTGTGTCCTGGGGATGAAGAAAACAGCCTCTTACTCTTGACTCCAGTCACCACTTAATCTGAGCACACACACCAGTATGCATCTGCACATCCAGTGATCTCTACAGGCAAGGGGCAAACTGCTGCCTACAGCTAAAGGTGGCAGTACTTCAAATCTTCTGGCACAGTTTTTGGTACAAAGTGTGACTTCAAAAATCTTTAAAATGTCTGCTCAGCTATTCCCTGAACAAGGGCTTTACACTCAAAGTCTGCATACCAAAAAAGACCAAAATAGTGTATATTCGTCACGATGGGCAGGTTGTAAAGGCTATAGAAATTCTGAAACTAAAACCCATTGGTTTATTGGTCTCATGCTTGGAATCATGCGTACTATGGAGATATTTAGTAGCAGTGCGTGCATCATCAAAACAAAAAATGCACTTAAAATACAGATTAAATGTATTGCTTATTTAATGCTTTTGCAACAAGCTTTCTATTCATGAGGAAATATCATCATCCTAAACTTTCTGTATATAGAAGACTGGTTTTTTTACTGTCCATGGATTTCTGTACCATTAATCATAAGATCTGTCCTAGGCAAGAGGAAGGTCTGATGGGAGAAAAGAGCGTGCATTAGTTTCTATCAAGCATGGAAATCCTTAAACATGGCAAAAAAAACAGAGTTTTGTCAGATCCATGATATACCACGTCACAGTTCTGGGTGGTCATTGGATGACATAGATGGCTCAGTGCTGACAACAGTCAGATCAATCAGATGACCTAGAGAGAGAGGTTCTGGGGCTACTGCTCTGGTAGGAATTTTCACACAGTTCCTTCTGTCAAATCATTTGTGCACTGCCAAAATAGTTGTTAAAACAGCATAGCAGCAAACACCATATAATGAATTCAGCTATATTAAGTTTTGCAGAACAGCCAAGGGAAGCAGCAGCCATAAACAATGGGGTTTAAGTTCTCAGACCAAGCAGGCTGATTTATTTATTTTTCTCTACTCTTGGTGAAAGGATGATTGGTTAAAGAAATAATCTTATTGATTTTATCAGATATACACACAGTCAATGAGACTTCTAGGGATGTTATATTCATTCATTTTGCATCTTTTCTGTCTTCCCTCAGTGTGATGTTAGCATCGAGCTTCCAATAATTAATGGAAATGACAGTGATAGACATTCTGCAGTTCACCAGATTTTCTTTTGAAAGTTTCTGCTACAGTAACTATGAACTGAAGTATAAAAAGGTGAAAAGAAAAAACATTTAGTTAAATGAGCTGCATGTAGTCAGATTGCATATTTTTCAGCAAAAAAGGTAAAAAGTAATGAGGAGATAAATATATTCAAATCTGATTCTTATATAATTTAATGATACTTGCTTTTTCTCACCTAATAAGAATTTCAAGATAGACACACAGTTGCTGCTAATGATATCATGGTGATTTTATCAAGTACTTCCCATGAATACTCTGCAGCTGTGTTAAAAGAGGCTGTTGTGGCAGGAAACAACCTAACAGCTATTTTTGCGTCCCTTAGCTATGCATGACTCAGGAAGAAGAAGAATCATTACTTGATTTTCTATTCTGCCTAGGTACTTAAAACACCAATCTCCAGGCCCACTCAGGCATCAGTCCTGTTTCATCAGGGAGACGAAGAATAAGCCTCTGGAGCTCAAATGTGAGGATGTAATTCTGTGAGATGCTGATCCCCTGTAGATCTCATTAGCTTTCAGTTAGAGGCATCTACCTTCTCTCAGGTCTGAGATCTTAGGCTGAAATTCAGAACCAAGGAATGAACCCCAACTTGGCCTTAAATGTCACATCAACTTCATAAGCATCATTTGGAGTCTTGAGAACAGCCAGTAATTTTTTCACCACAGTAGAGATGTTGAGTGGTCAGCAGATTCTCTACATGAATAATGGCATATTGTCTGCCTCCATTTTACTCCTTATTTCCAAGTTAAATACTTCCATAATTCATTGTCTCCTCTGTTACACATGCAGTGTATTACCATGCCAGGGAGCTGGCAGTAGCCCCTAGGGTTAGGTCACCATTATTTTCCGTTAAAGGAGAGCTTTCTAGCCATTTCAGAGAAATCATCCCATCCTGTCTCTACTATCTGCAACTGTCTCATAATGCGTTTGGAAAAAGCTTTGGGGGTGTATGTCCGTATTTGGAAAGTCTGTTTCCTTCCATTGCTTTTGCTCATTGCAAAATTGTACATCTTTCCAAAATAATAACTGAACATGAACATCTGAACCTAAGGGCAGGTTCAACCACAGTAACATGGTTTAGCTCGCTTTGCCTGGCAGTCCTAGGGGTATGCTCATTTGGCACGCAGGACTAAGGTGTGGAGGAATTAATCAGGAAGGGAATCAAGCTGTTTTCATGGTCTGTTCCAAGTGCTTTGGAACCTGCAAAACATGTAGAAAGTGAGACCATAAAGGCAGGTAGATAAAGATGGGATATGGTAGATTGATGTTTTGCAAAAGAGACCAGTTCTACCATCATGACGTTCTGGAATAATGAATGTGGCCAGAAACTTGTTTGAAAGTAGGTTTCAGTTCTGCCTTTACCCCGATTCACTGGATGGCTTTTTGTCCCCATTTCCTTTTCTGTAAAATAAGATAATATTCTTATCTCCTTTTAATTGGTTCTCAATTTGGGGGTGTTAGGTAGGGCAAAAACAAGAGCTAGGAGGAAGAAAAAAGCCAATGAA
Source organism: Rhinoptilus africanus (assembly GCA_013400135.1). Classification (NCBI taxonomy): domain Eukaryota; kingdom Metazoa; phylum Chordata; class Aves; order Charadriiformes; family Glareolidae; genus Rhinoptilus; species Rhinoptilus africanus. The sequence goes on from VXBO01011589.1 coordinate 6,697, forward strand.
AAAGGTCGTCAGGAAACTAATAAGATTATGTTCTTTGAAAATGATGCTTAACAGAATGCAGTAAAAGAGAGATACTTACAAATAAAGATAAAAATAATAAGTTAACAATTATTCCTGAAGCAGCATCTATCTATACACTTTCTGAAGAAGAGAAATTAATTCTACAGTTGGAATTCTGCAATATGAGAAGCTTGTTCCCATATTTCTGGTAACTGTATTGAAATGCAGAGGAATGAGAATTAATGTTGTGCTGCCAATGAATTTTAATCTTCCCTTGGATTTGCTAACATTCTCTGTGATAGTTTTTCAGACAGCATTTTGCCAGTTCAAATAAGTTCAAGTAAAAATATTCCTTCAAGAAAATATAAAATTCTAGAAAATGTTGGTCTTTTTTAATTTCTTGAAATCTTGCTACTGGCTTTGCATAGCAGAACGAAAACAAACGTCTCCATGGCATACACAGTTCCAAAATTATCCACCGAGATAATCTGGTTAGTTTTCAGCAGGACCTGATGGTTGGTGTTTAAAATTTCTTATAGCTTATGAATCATTCCTTATGTTCTTGGAATAAGCACGTTCATAAGGAAGGATTTACTTTAAGCTGTATCTGCTTCCTCAGATTTTAGTGCTTTATTATTCTCATCTGGTTAGAAACACAAAGCAAGGTCATATGGCTCTAGTTTCAAGAATATGAAATGTAGATTTGTGGTTGTTAATCTCATTTGTCACCAGGATTGCCTTCATAATTACTCACCCGTCAGCCTTGTAAAGTAAAAACATATGTACTGTGGTAATGTCAACCTCTTTGTATTCATCCAGTGTCCCAGATCATTCCAGCCCTATGACAGCTACTGAAATATATGACAAGTTCAGTCAACCAATAATGGCAGTGAAGGCTCTGGTTAAGGACACATAGGGAAAGCATTACATCAAGAGCTCTACTGTTCAAATATATATTTTTAGAATGGCCGAAGCTGTAATGTCAGACATCAGTAAAGGAAGAAAAATGCATTCAATGGAGAAACACATATTGTATCTTTCATGGATCTTTCATGGATCTTTTGACATCACATTTCTGAGCTCTAATAGCTTACAAAAAGCCAGGGCAAAGACATTCTTTGAACTGAGCTGAAGAAAAAAGTCATCTGTTTGATCTAGATGGCCTTTTTTTAGCTAAAAGTACATGATGACAAAGCCATATATTTTCTGAGTTTTTTGAAAGGTCTAGCATCAAAAAGGTTGGAGAGTAACTAAGCAGAAAAGTTGTTTTCCATGTTTTTTTAAGCCTCTTGGTTTTATTTCTTCTGAGAAGGCTGAACCTATTTTTCTGCCTGAGACCTGCATCCAAGTATACTCTATCATGCGTGCTTACTGAGTTTTGCATCATGTCCCTCTCAAATGGGAATAGTTTCACTGCGTGAACAATTGATTTTACGCAGGTAACAAACATAATGTTGCTTTCTAAAAATGATGCACCAGCAAGTGAAGACAAAAGCCAGCAGGAGCTTCAAATATACAGAGGAAAAGCAGATGTATTGATCAATACGCTGTATGTATGTAGCAGCTCTTGAGTCAGATGGCATTCAAGAGGCTGGCTTCAGTGGCTTCAGAGTCAAGGTTTGTCACAGACATGGAACCTGCTCCTATTCTTCATTTGAAAATTGCTGCATATTCTATTTGATTTGCAGCAGCAGTGTTTACCGAAAGAGAGAGGGTTGTCATAGGGAAGAATCTAAGCAGCCTACCTGAGCTGCCCTCACAGCTCAGGATAGTACCCTAGTGCAGTGCCCAGGCTCTGAATGGAAAGGAGAATGAGAAACACACACATTTCAACAATGTGAGCAACTGGGGCGCTGGAAATCCATATAATTGTGAGCACTCAGGGGAGACTTACTTTCTGCAATGACTTTATGCGGAAGTCATTTGTGTTTGCCTTTGCGTATGGGGATGGGAGGCATAGGGATAATACAAGAAAGAAAAGAAACATTACTGCTCAGAGGCAGCAGAGGGAAGAGACCTTACACACTTTTCATGAACGCAGGGTTCTTCTTTAAAAGAATCTTTGATGCTTTCTGAAAAAAAACCCATATAATCTGATACTGAGAACAAACATAATTTTGAAGCTCCATACACCATAAGTAAAAACATCCCAGATTCATACCCAAATACTCACCCTGCTGCCCTCTACTTCACAAGTTTTCCATAAGAAAACAAATCTGGTTACCCACCATGCGCTTTTTTTGCTCCTGCAGGTTTTAGCTGTCTGAAGTCCCCAGCTCTGCACTGAATATCTAGCCTATAGCAATATTTCAGGCTCTGGGCAGTGTAGAACATATTGTTGAGTGCTCTGGTAATCAAAGACAATTACTAGTGCAGGAGAATTGGCAGAGGAAGAATGAGTGACTACTGTTCTCCAGCAGCTTTGAAAAATCAATATGCAACTTCCATTTTCACTGCAAAACTAATATTAAGAATAACCATTAATCAGCAGTGCATTACGATATTAAGTCTATGTGCATGATGGAATTTTCTACAGAATTTAGTAAAGGGATGTAATAATAACAGCTATTGAAAGTCAGGGGGGTTGGACTAGATGATCTCCAGAGGCCCCTTTCAACCCTACGATTCTGTGATTCTGTATGGTGTTAGACTCCATCTGTGGTCTGTAAGGTTTCCTCATGACTTTTTCTAGGTTACTAATCCCTAATAACCACCTTCAGTTGTTTCTTGGTAAAAATACCAGGAACAGACAGAATTCAGCTCTGAAGGCATCTTCTATGTGGGAGGTTTTTGCCTGTGGTAAGCAGAATTGCACATAGAGCACATATATTTTATTTTGAACAGACACAGTGGATGTTTTCATTTACATTCATATTGCATATCTGGTATTGCAGATATCAGTTTAAGTAACAAAGGTCAGAGCTGGCAGGTCTCTATTACACAATAATAGTAGCTGTGCTGTTTTTATTCTGCAGCACATTGTAGCTTCTGTTCTAAAATCAGAAGTAAAAAAAGGCAATTCATAACATTTAACAGTTCATAGCTAATCTTCCTATATTATAATAATATAAGTTATCTTGTATATCCACTATAATATCAACTGCTTGAAGACAAGAAGATCAATCTATTAAGATCATAAAAAATCTTCTCTTGCATACACAGGAAGCAAAAAAGCATAAAAAATGTCTGTGTTTCAAGGTAATAAATTAATACTTATACTAATTTAGTAAAATGTTGATTATTATTAGCTTCAAGTCAGCAATATCTTTCAAGATAAATATTAGGTATCATAGGATAGTCCATGGGTTTGGGCTGGCATTTTTGATTAATTGAACAAAGACAATATCATTAACTAAGTATAATTTACATTGACTTCAAT
>VXBO01011600.1:2936-15360 GCA_013400135.1 Rhinoptilus africanus
GGGGGTTGGACTAGATGATCTCCAGAGGTCCCTTCCAACCCCTACCACTCTGATTCTGTGTGATTCTGTGATTCTTGCCTTGGACAAAAAGTATCACCCTCCCCAAAAAAGTATCATACACCCACTCCAGCATATCCACTTTCTTCTCTAAAATACCACAGACACGCACACAGCAAAGACAAGGGCCCTGCACTGCAAAACAGCAACATGTGTATTGGCATGCATGCAATGACTCCAGATCAGATGATATGCGGTTGTTTAATTAGGCTATAAACATCATTAGACCTACTCGGAGCACCACCAGCTGCAACAGCAGCAGAGCAGCTGATGCCGCAGCGGCACCATCAGTGGTCAGGGGAGGCTGGCTTTTGCAAGGGCCCGTCCCCAGCTGCGGTGGTACGCGCTGGCGGAGCAGAGCAGCTGAGAGCCTGGTGACAACTGTGCTCCAGCGCAGGCTGTGTTCTCCTGTTCCCAGCACAGCGCCCACTGCTAACACCACCCCCAACTTCATCGCCAACAAGCGTCCCATGTCACCAGACGAAGGTTTCCCCTCCTGAACAGTGGGCAGAGCGCAGCAGAACCTGGTCTTCTGAACACTTTGCGCAGCAGCTCCTCTGTGCCTCTCCTCTCCTTCACCTCCACGTGACACAGCAGCAACGTGGAGGAACACCCGCTGAAGCAAGTCAGGATGTCTTACATATGCATATATATAGTCACATCATCACACTGCAGCACCAAGCGTATTGAGAGGCAAGTAAACCAAACAAAATCAGTGTTGTCTGGTGGAATTGACACCCATTCATCCAAGAAGCAGCGCATTTTAGAGGAGCTGTATCTGCTTCCATTAAACAGCTAGACAATTAATTTTTTTTTTTCCAGAATGTATGGCAGCATGATCCGCAAGCGCAATTCCCATCTACGCTTTCCTACCCTCCTTGGCAGTGTGTGACATGGTTCTAGTTTAACCTTAGCGTAAAGTTAAACTAGTATTGTGCTGTGAGGCAAGAAGTCTGCAGGACTTCTTTTGTAAGTCTTCCTGATTTTTCTATTGATGACGATAAAAGCTAGTTGCAGGCATAAAATTAAATTTGTAAGGAAAAAAAAAAGGCAAACTAATTCTTACACATTTTAATGTAACAGAGTGAAACGTAACAAACACATTTGCTTCAAGTATCTGATACACTGTGCCTTACTACTGACTCCTAACCATAGCGCTGGAGGTGCATGCCCTTTCCTTGGCAGAAGTACCTTCCCAGAAGTACATCACCGAGTATCTTTAATCCCGCTTCTCTTCCCTGTGCTGTTTTCTCTTTGTGCATGTGCCTTCCCAACTTCCTGCTTACAAATTCTTGAGGAAAACTAGCCGCAGCAAACCAGCTGCGGTTTGTAGTACAGCACTTAAACTGTATGATAATTCTAACCCTAAAACAAGTCTGGTTCAATGCTGCACAGTTGTGCTTACCATTTAGAAGGAATTACACAAGCTGTTCCTGTAGCCTGCTACCCCTGCCATCCTAGATCTGTAAATTACAAAGCAGCAGATCAAACTGATGAAGAATTTCACTAATGAATGTTGCACGCATGTGCATGTGTCTTCAAAAACTCAGGTCTGCTATCTCCCAAAATAATCCTGACTGTACCTCAGAGCACTGCTCTCTCTGTTGTGCATTTGCAAACGTAACCATGTCACAGGGTCTAGAGGAAGTCGTTTTGCCCTTCAAAGAAAACACAACAATGAATTCAGTACTGGAGAGCAGGTGTTACAGTTATTATTAAAAAAAAAAAATAATCAATAGACTGTGAAAAAAGAAAAAGCCAGACACAGGAGCGATACAGAAATGTCGATTCATAGGCAGAAATTAGGAAAAAAAACACTACCAAAACAATGTTGTTTTCAGCAACTCCATTTTACTTTCAATAATGTTTTAGGATTCACTTAATACCTGTAGAATTTCATTCAGTAACGACAGAACACATTTAGATTTCAACCCTTGTGAGTTTACAGCACGAGAAAGTGGGCTGCCAGTGCGTAAGAATTTTCTTTTTAACAGTTCAATAGACTAATTCTCAGTACCATAATGTATCATTCTGATAGTGGACATTTTGCTTTGCCATTTCAACAGAATTACAGCATTTCTATACAGAATTATAAAAACCAAGTGAGACTTTTACATAGATGATCCGCCCTGCACATTATCCTGACTGTTAGAAGAAAAATCCCCATTATTGTTCAAAACTATACAGAGCAAACAGCCAGGAAAAAAGGGGGGTTTTTTATTCTATTACACTGTGTTAATACAATAAATATACAAAACTTCTGAACTACTCAGACATGCAACAGAGGGACAGAAGAAGTGCATTTGTACAGAACCGTGACATTCACCAGGATGGCAGAACATTGTTAGTAATTTACAAAATATACAAACATCCCTCAGATAAATAAAACTAACTCCTAAATTACAGATCAATGACTACTAACATTCCAGTGTTTAAACTTTGTACTCAATTTGCCACAATACTACAAAACGACAACTTAAGTGGGTGCCATACTCTGATACTAATTAAGAGAGACCATAAAATCTAGTTTTCATTAGGTACAAAATATTTTAACAAGTGTCAGCCTTCTGTTGTCAAAGCTAAACTCAAACTTCTCCCTCCCCTTTGGGCTGCAAAGTGTCAGAGATTTCTGGTTTAAACAATTCACACGAAACTGAACCTTACATTTCACTTTGGAGATTTAAATCCATTCATTCAACCCATGACATTACAAATCCACACTCCCTATACACAGAACATTAAACTGTTTTCTCAAAAAGCCTTTAAACATTTGGGGAAAAAATATCTACCTGACAAATTCATGTTTTATTCCTACTGTTTTTATCCATAATGTATTCTGGTAACGTATGTTATTATGCAATCTTCAACTTAAATTGCAAGGATGTTGTCCCTGGGACTCCTATCCAAGAGAATTGCTTAAATTTAGATTTAAACATAATCCACAGTAGAGTTTCTAGATACAACCCTCAAGTTAAATTTAAAGGATTATGAAAAGAACAACCTTGGTATACAGCTGCTAGAAAAGATGATGCCTGATCTCAACAGAAAATGGTGGCTTTTATCTGGAAAGCTTTTAATAACATTACACACAAATTCAAGTTCAATGCTAGCATGTCCACTATTATGAAATTTTAGAGCCCCTATTACACAGAATATTTAAATTGCTTTTAACTCCTATGATGCAGAGAACATTTAGAAGCGAGTATATTCATTAATATGAACTTCAGCATAGGTGAAATTATGACATTTATCCAAATTCAAGTTGGATTTAAAGAAATTATTAAAAGACAGGAGACTAATAGGGACCTCATGCTAACTACAATACTGATGCAGGGATTAAGCTAGGGGGTTTATTTTTTGTAATGCTCTTCTGTTATTATGAATACAGTAAGTGAATGAGAACCTATGAAAGTCGTTCCACATTCAGAACATGGAGGTGCCTCAGAATTTTATGCTGTCTTACTAAAAGGGATTTACCTTAAGAGCTGAATTAATTTCGGCCACAGAATATACTAGCACAGGCTGTGGGATGTGGTCCTTCCTGTTCTCATTTTCTAAAAGAGAGTTTGAAAAAACAGCCCAAGTATTGTGCATAAGACTCATGAGGCAATCCAAGAACATCAACAGTCTTTCACAGGAGAGAAACACGTTGTTACACTAAGACCCGATTATGTTCTATAATATTATGATGGTATGTACCATTATGGATTGTTCAGTTCCACAGCACCAATTTAACCTCTTAGGCCTCCGGTTCAATGAGTTAAAATTTAACTTTGTTTAAAATGAAGATTTCTCATTTTTCCAACTCAAGATAGTTTAAAAGCTTCCCCCCAACCCAGCTTAAATCACATCACTGAGATGGCTGAGTTAATGTTAAAATGAATTCAAGTATCTGTTAAATGCCGTTGCTTAAAAAGCTTGGGTTTAGACAATATTTCTGTTAGAAAATTAAATACTGTATATTTAGGGTTTTTGGACAAGCAGTAAACAGAGTGACTGACTAGGCTAGCGATAGATTTAGTACCACTGTTAAACACAAACCTAACACTTAAAAGAAAACAAACCACCCCCCCCCCAAAAAATCCCAAACACAACAAAAATACCACTGCATGTAGAAAAGGGAAGGGGGGCAAGAAACTAGTGTTCTAAAAGTCAATATTGGTTTCTTTTCCAGCAAAATTATTACCCCAAGACATGAATACTGAAACTAAAAATAGCAAATATATAATCAATTAGCTCTGTGGTTGAAACCACCAGTTAACTTCCTTAAACTATACACTGCATTACACATTCTGTTACAGAGAATGTTTATGCACCATAGTCATTTCTCACAGGTAGAGAATACTCCATGAAACTAGATACAAATGCACGCTATCATTATAAAGTGGCGCAGGTAAATTCTGGACTAAAACACTATTTAAACAAGATCAGATAACTCAATAGTATTCATGCAAACTTACAGATTTATATCAAAAGACTTATCCTAAAAAAAACCCAAGAAAAGAATTTATAGTATCTATCCTACTTGTATTTGTCCTCCAGCAGCTGCAAAAAAGCAGTAGCCAAACCTAAACGTTCTGCATGTCTCGGTCTACCCCACTCCTTATAGTACAAATAGGGAAAAAAGTTCTTGTGAAGAAAAAGAATTGATCCAAAGTGCTTTCCTGAAGTTAAAAAAAATACCAGACTGAGCTGCTAAAAAACCTTCCAAATACTTAATACATTTATTTGATCATTATATACCACAATTCATTCTCAGGCCAATTGTTGAAATAATTTATCCCCTGTAAAATACGGAAGGCTTTATAGTCTAGAATTGCAATATCTCGAAGAAGGGCAAAGAATGGTTATCTTTTTAAAATAAATAAATTTATAATAAAATAAACCAAACATTTCCCATTTTACCCATGCACAGCTGCAGAAGAGACAAACATGCTGTGTGAATTTTGATCTAGGCTTTTAGGGAATATAAGAAGTGACTGCAAAATAAAGTACAATTGGAGAGAACTGTTAACTTTTTGTTTCCCTACATTCGGTTGCCCTTGAACGCGCTTTGAGCTGCACTGGTTGCTGCTGTTGATGCGGCATTGGCTGCAGCCGTTTGTACGGTTTTGTTGGACATCACTCCTGTTGCGAACTCCTGCTGCGCCTTCTCAAAACTGGCACCAGTCGTGCGGTAGAGACCATGTACCTGGGGAGGAGGAAAAGCAGTGAAAAAACAGTGCTGAACATTCAATTTTGTGGTAGATTAATAGCAAAGTCTCAAACAGAGCTGTTTGGTGGGGGAATCTGGTTTGCTCATGCGTTTGGGAGGATCCAGAAATGAGTAGACGGACTTTCTTCCCCACAAATCCAACAACTTTTTGATTGCCCTGCTGCACAAACAGTTTGACTGTAGGGCCAGCTGTAACCTTCTGCAAGTTCAGAGGGGTCTCATAGGTCTTCGCTAAAATGTGTGGTATCTATCTACTGAAATAACGTATTTAAATACACAAACAGGCTGCATCCTTAGCATAATGCAGGGCTCACACACTGCAAAAATGTCTTCTGTCTCAATTTGTGTACAACTTGTACTCATTAAAGGAGTTTGTAAGGGTGCATTACATTTAAAAGAGCAGCAGGAAACAAAACCAAAAAGTAGTTTTGAATTCAATGTGTCAATAACATTTTGGTGAGCTTTTTTCTACCTTAATTTTTAGAAAAATTTTAATTTCTCTGATTGGTTACAAGAACAAGCAAAGCTATGATTGAATATTAAAAAGTATAAAATACCCTAATAACAGATATATGTATCTGTTAAACTAGTGCGTTGACCAATAGCTCTGCACAATAAGCAGAGGTATTAATAACTTATAAACACTCTAAACAATATGGCATATAATCTCTACTACAACAGAAAACCAAATCCTGAGTAACTTCCAACTACCTGAGTGTTAAAATTGAAATCCTATTTCTGACTCATATTCAATCAAGTCACAATAAAGGTGTCAAATAATATTGCAAGGACATATCCCTTCAAGTGTAGCAGGAAAATTAATGTAACATTTGTCCTTGTTATAAATGTCACTGTTTCTCAGCCATAAAGATACAACAGGTCACATCTGAGTATGCAGGTTTTTGAGAAGAATCCAGATGCACATAGTAGGAAGAGTGTAAAAAAACCTGCTCCACCATACGTTTTTCTTGCTTGTGTCTTTCTCCTGTACCTAAGTATTTATGCAGAAAATAAATAAGGAGAAGGGAAATCTCCAGGCAATGCTTACAATTTCCAGCTCACTGTAAACAGGCCAGAAGAGTTTGGGTATGTGAAAATCTTGAAGTAACTGTAACTGAGGTTGAATTATTAGAATTGCTAGCACATCATCAGCAGAATTCTCAGTTATATTTAATCTAAACAACAATAAAAACTTACTAGCATGTTAGTATCTACACTTAGGTCTTTTGGGTGGAAATTCACAAAAAGGAACCAAGGAAAAAAAGCATCTATCTTTGAGCTTTCATGCTATGCAATCATTAAGTGACAATAAAATGTTAAAATAATATAAGCAGAGAAATCAAAATCCATTCTGAGATGCCAGGCATCTCCCTCTTCTATTTATTTTAATGGGAATGATTTTGCTAGGAGCTGAAACCTAGCAATCATTTGAATCACAATTCACTCAGCCTGATGAATCACCACAGATTTGAAAATTACAACCTGGCACTTACGGGTACAATCATCATGCCCAGTGCATTCACCTGCCCTTTCATGGTGGGCTTACCTCCCAATTTCTCATATTCAGAGCTATCCTTCCCCATTTTAGCTTGCAGAAAATACATGCATTATACAAACAGCACTTCATAACTCCAAACAGTATAAGCAAAAATGTACAGTTGTTAATATGTAAGGCACCCCCCCAAGAATGTAATCCCCATTACTTTTTGAGAGAGCACCCCTTTCATTCAGGAAAGTAAAATCCAGGTCAAACACAGGAAAAAGAAAAAGGGAATAATATGTAACTTACCTTTTTAAACATAACTAATGAGATAACAGCAGATGCTGTGAAAAGTGCAGCTATTATTATCATCATAATGCCAACAGGAATACTCTTATTAAGACCAGTCAGAGATGAAATCCACCCACTGAAAGAAAAAGAAAGGACAAACTTCACTAGCACAGCACATGAACCATTCAACCACAAGTATCCATACCAAGGGAAGCTTTATATAACCTCCTGGTTCTGATCCACTGTGAATATTTTTGAAGAGAAAGTAATGGGAATTCTAATTAAGTGTATTTTGGTTCTATAGCAAGCTTTTAGAGCTTTCTGTTTTTCCCAATACATGCAATGAAACTATAAAAAAATTGCAGTAATGATGATTATCCTTGAGCAGAACTGTGAAGAAATTAAGAGAGTTGCTCATCGGCTTTTGGGGACTTTTTCTTCATACTGCCATTTCAGACTGATTTAAGACTACACGATTTTGTGGAAGAGAAAACACCCCTAAAAAGATGGCTTCTAACTTGTTTAAATATAAACCAAAAACATGCCCCACGTATATAGTTTCTATGTGGGAAGACTCATTTAATTGTATCCACACAGTGATGCTTTCTCGACGTTAATATGATAGTTTTTTTAAGTACATAACATCAGATTAACTAATAGAAAAGACTGCTCTATCAGTATGTACTTCAAACATTTCACCATTCTTCAAAGTTGAAACGCCAACAGAAAAATACAGTATCAAACTTGCAACCACAAAAAGCAGGCTGCCTTAAGGAAAATAGAACATTAAGATGGAAAAGATTCTTCCATAGGGAAAAAAAGGCAAAAAATTTCTGTAAACCTGAACAACCTTAAAACTCTCCTCTTCCTTTTTCAAATTGCTTTGATATCCCTTATATCAAACTGGACGCTACCACAAAACTGCAACATCCACTCTGTAATTAGCATTTTCTGATAATTATTTATTGTAATTTTCTGATAATTAGCATTTTCTGATGTTATAAACATTTCTGATGCTCTTTTCATACCCTTTCCCCAGGTATCCTTAAAAGCACACTCCACATACATGGAGAGCTGGCCCTCCAGAATACTTTTTTATTAAAGTCAATCAACATACCTATGAAAAAGCAAAATGGCAGATTCAAGAGCAAAAAATAATAAAACAGGATCCTTCCTTACACTACAGTTCTAAAGCAATGCTGTTTTGTCTGCTGTATGTATGTTTGGAGGTTAGCAGTAAAAAGGACTGATACAGAGGACTGTCACTACCCAGCCATAGTGCTGCCAGTCACAGCTCTCTGTGCTACCACCCGGCTACTACAGACATGCTTTTAGTTAATTCAGGTTTGTTGGTTTCTTTTCCAAGGACGGTGACTGATTCCCAATAGTTTTTCCTTGTAAACAGATCTTATAAATAAAAGCTTGATGTAAAAGCTTATACACTTACAAGCAGCAACAAGAAAAATCAACTATTACAGATTAAGCAGCTGACTCAGAGAAATGAGCTTTTCAAATATATACCCCTATATTCACCCAAATACTACTTATTAAGGAAATTTATAGCTAAAATTTGAAGAATGAGTGAACAGTGGAATTATATTGATATAATTAGAAATAACTAATGATACAAAATAATATGCACACGGTTTATTATTACTGTCTAAATTATTTTATTTTTCTCCAAGTTTTGCTTATGTCTTTATCTTAAATACAGAGCAAATAACATCTCCACACAACACCAAATTAGAGGAGGTAACGTATAAAATAATAGTTCAAAATGATTTACACTGAAGGATAAAATTTTGACCAGCCTAATAACAGAAGTACCTAGCACTCTTGGGCTGCTTTTCACCCACTTCTCCCAGTTACGAGCACTCCGAAAATGCTTTTTTTGAGTGCTAAATTTAACAACTGTCAGTGAGCACAAGACTTTTTTGGAAAAATCACAGAGACTGCATTGTAGTTGCTCTATCAAATATGAGTGTTTGTCTTACAGGCAGTACAAAGCCACAACAAACAGAATACTCACCAGTTTCCCCATCTTTGAAATCCTGCAGCTTGAAGTACATGTACAGCAAACTGACAGATATATACAAAGAAGAACACGAAGAACCTGAACGAACTGTCACTCCTGAACGAAGGAGGAAGAAATATTAAAGATTAGAGCAACCAGGAACTTAATGACTTTTTGCAAATACTATAGTACCAATAAACTTTTTTTTCTGTAATAACTAAAGGAATTATTTATTTCATTTCATTTACTGACAGCGACCCGAAGTATCAGTAATTCTGTAGATTTGTAGAGTGTTTATTTAAAAGACCTGCTCTTTCTTTAATATAGTATTTTTGTCACCTGCACCTCTAACAGAGGTGAGAATAGCAGCACAATACTATTCCTTAGTGTTCTGTTCAGCACACAGCAGGGCCTCTTAGACTAAACATAGAAGTTTTGCTACAGTGCATGAAAAACAGAATTCTGCTCCCCTTTCAGATTGAAATTCACAGTGCTGTCAGGACGAGAAGAAAATATTTTACTTGTAAAAGGAAATAAAACCTATTATGGGATTACTGAAACACAGTGCAGACCAGAATACTGAAGTAGCTGTTGCTTGAAAGCAAAGTATACAAAATAGGTTTGCTGTTTAAATTACTAAAATGCCAGCCTGACAAAGACTGAAAGTTAAAAAAAAAACCAAACACACACACCAAAGAACACCAAACCAAATATGGTATTGGTATGCCTTTTGTACAGGCAAAATCTCAAAGACGACCTCAACTTTTTACTATCAAAACTAATGATCGTATCATATGCTTCCTACCAGAGTTCTAAAGAAAGTAGAAATCACTTAGTTAAGTCACAGAAACAGATTTTGCCATTAATAGCTCTTCCTGCAGATGAGAGTTTGTTCATTTCTATTTATTCAACCAGTTCAGTAACTATTTCTTTTTCAGATGAGCGCCTGACAGAAGGTTGAATATGCAAGTAGTAGTTTTCCTTTTCCAAACAATCAATATTCACTTAGACAAGCTACGGATTTACTAGAGAGCAAATCGAAGTTAAACTGTATGATTGCTGAAAGATGTGTGGGTGCAGCAGTATCTCTTTGTTTAGTAAAAAGAAACATCATCTTCAGTCTAAATGTTACGCTTAACTGTGGTTTCTGGCCATCAGTCTTTCTCTACAAGAATTACTGCATTTTAACTGAAAATAACGTGAATCACTTCAATGTAAAAAAAAAAAATTTCCCAAGACTGTACTGAAAGAATACAGGATTTAGAATGTCTACATGCTGTTTTCCACAAAAACCCTATTTTTTTTCACATTTGGTGTGAAGGGATAGAGATTTAGGGAGAATTTTCCTTAAAATTGTTATCAGCCCAATACAAAGTTAAATATTTCCTACAAACATTTTGTCAGTGGTAGATGTAAATAATTAAAAGGATATTCCTTAACATTCCTAACTATTGCCACCTGTGTTTCAAATACAGTAACTTAATTAAAGGCAAACATACTACTTGTTTCTAATTGAAGCACATTAACGGATTATCAAATTCTGGAATGTTAATGCATTTCGACAAGTTTTTAAATATCCTAAGTCAAGCTGAAATTGTTACCTGAAAGCTCCATAAAGTGGTCTGTACCAGCAGACGAAGGAACAAGGGGTAAAAAGCAAGAACCAGAGAATACTCAATCCAAAATCAACCCCTCGCGTAGTGTCAACGTAAAACCAGGCCAAACATCCAAAGATATTAAGAAACAGTGTCACTGTATGGACTACAGAAGCAAAAGCAAAATAGGCTTAATTAGATTACATTTCTACAATAAATTATTACAATTGTTAAAGTAATACCCAAACTGAGCATTTTTAAACAAAACATCAGCGTGCTGACAATAAATCAATACCCTCAGCAGTAAGATGATTTTTTATAGTTTTCTAACTTTCAGGTAAACCCTATAATTCACAAGTAAAAGTACTGAACATGAAAATTCAAGTACTATCAGATATAAGGTGAAGGAAAAAGTCCTATCATAAAAAGAAAACATTTTCAAACTTAAAATAATAAGAGGCTTTGACAACTGCAATAATTGATACTTTTTCTACAGTAATTACTGGATACAGATATTTAAGACTACTGAATATTTTTTGAGAAAGCTTATAAATGATATAGAATGCACCACAAATGTAGCACTGTACCCATTCTAATTTGAAAATAAAGACTTCAAAAACAATCTTTCAATGCAAAGCTCTTTGTCTTCCATGTAACAAAGCAAAAAAACCCAAAACTCCTTAGTAAAAATGTTTCTTCCTTCTCCAAGTGACAGAGGAGCCAATGAGGAGAGATGCCATGCTGGACCTTGTTCTCACCAACAAGAAGGGGCTGGTGGGGAACGTGAAGCTCAAGAGCAGCCTTGGCTGCAGTGACCATGAGATGGTGGAGTTCAAGATCCTTAGGGAAGCAAGGAGGGTGCACAGCAAGCTCACTACCCTGGACTTCATGTGAGCACACTTTGGCCTCTTCAGGGATCTGCTTGCTAGAGTACCACGGGATAAAACCCTGGAGGGAGGAGGGGCCCAAGAGAGCTGGTTTATATTCAAGGATCACCTCCTCCAAGTTCAGGAGCGATGCACCCCAATGAAGAGAAGGTCAGGCAAAAATGTAAGGAAGCCTGCATGGATGTACAAGGAGCTTTTGGACAAACTCAAACAGTAAAAGGAAACCTACAGAAGGTGGAAGCAAGGAGAGGTAGGCTGGGAGGAAAACAGAGAAATTGCCCAAGCAGCTAGGGATCAGGTCAGGAAAGCTGAAGCCCAGATTGAGTTAAATCTGGTCAGGGACATCAAGTGCAACACGAAAAGCTTCTATCAGTATGTCAGTAACAAAAGGAAGACTAGGGAAAATGTGTGCCCTGTCTGGGAGGAAATGGGAGAGCTGGTCACCTGGGACGTGGACAAGGATGAGGTATTCAATAACTTGCCTCAGTCTCCGCCGAAAGATGCTCTAGCTACACTGCCCAAGTGGCAGAAGGCAAAGGCAGAGACTAGGAGAATGAAGAACTGCCTACGGTAGGAGAATTTCAGGTTTGAGACTGTCTGAGGAACCTGAAGGTGCACAAATCCATGGGACCTGACGAGATGCACACATGGGTCCTGAGGGAACTGGAAAATGAAGTTGCTAAGCCANTCAACATGGCACTAAAGGTAAATCGTATCTGACAAACTTGGTGGTGACCTGCGACAGGGTTACACTGTTGACAGGTAAGGGAAGAGCAACTGACATTATCTACCTGGTCTTGTGCAAAGCATTTCATACTGTCCTGCATGACATCCTTGTCATTAAATTGGAGAGACGCGGATTTGACAGATGGACCACTCGGTGGA
>VXBO01011604.1:8933-19896 GCA_013400135.1 Rhinoptilus africanus
ACTCTCCTGTGTAAATTGAGTATTAGTGGCGACTTTTATTCTTAAGGTCTGACTTGTGATTTCATGCTTTCCACACCCTGTCATTTCTAACAGTATACAAGCTGAACACATTATCGCAGATGATATATGCACTGACTGTAGTTCATCTTTCTGTTTGCATGCTGTTAACAGCATGCCAATGCATTAAAATACATTTTTTGTTTGCTATTCAAGCTTGTTCAAGCACTTTATTCATCTAAGGGAAAAACACAACACAATAATCAAAATATTGTCAGAAAATGTAAGTATTTGATACGTACAATGTGTGATTGATTACCTTTCTCATGCAATGCTGTTTCTGTTTCATTGTTTTGTGATTGTAAATTTTCTAAGCAAGAGGAGGGAAATCAGAAATTTCAGTATGGCCATGGGAACATTTTTTCAAGGACTTCACATTAGAACATGCACTGTGATGGAGCAATGAAGGAAATGGTTTGCAGTTTTTACCAAAGAATGAGTGATACCTGGGCACTGTAACAAATGATATCTTTCTCTATAATTATATTCTTCTATAGACTTTGTTCTTTAAAACCTGTTGCAAAGTCTTTTCACTTGGATGTGTAACATTGTTTCATAAAGGAGCTTTTTTGTGTATGTGTGTATTCCTTTATGTAAAGGAGCTAGTGATTTTTTTCTGACGGGACATAAAAAATATCTTGGTGAAATGGTTTACATGTGCCTTGAGGGCATCTCAATGATACATCTTTTCATATAGGTAGAAGAATAAAAATATCCATTAGACTGGGTATAGTTGTAATTGCCTGCTAAAAAACTCCCCACAGCCTCTCATTGTCTTTTATAAGGTCATTATAAGTTACAAGAACTCTTGTGTTCTTACCACTTACAGTAAATTCAGGTTTGGTAGTGACTTGGATGCATTACAAATATCTGTATGTATTTTGTATACACCTGTTAACATTCACAGAAATAACTTCAGATTCTTTACAAAATGCATGCATTGATCTGTGCTTGCATAGATAAATTGATCAATACCAAGAAGCTCCTAGATAGATGTGAATATCAAGTACAAATGCAACAGCACGGTAAAGCATCAGCACAAAAAGTGCGTCACACAGTAGAAATTGTGAACTCAATATGTTCAGAAACAGCATTACAATCTTAATTCTGGATTCTTCAGGTTCTCCTTGCATCAGGGAGGAAAAGTAACAGAACTTTTAATATCTCCCATTTGTCACACTTACCTCTGAGGTGCATTGCAAAAATACACAGCATCCTAATTGCACCATAAAAAGGGAATTATTTATAAAAGGGAAAGCTAGACCCTATGGACTATGAAGCATTCACATACTAACTATAAACCAAATCAAATTAATCTAACAATTCCAAAGGGAGCTATATAGTTTACCCAAAGTAGGGAAAGAGAAGAAGCCCAAAACAGTTTGATAGAAAATATGTATCACCATGTTAAGCAAATGGTTTGCTGCTAAAAAACAGTTTCTAATTTATGTGTCAGCAAGTGAGTATAGTAATTAGACATAAGAGTCATTATTTATATTTTGCCAGACTTTGGGTATAAATAGGTATCTCTTTGTGTTTCACCATTTTCTTCCAGCTTACTCAGAAAGAATCTCAAGTGATCTTGTTCTGTTCTAAAATAAAATAGCACTGGTTCCAAAATTTTTTCTGGCATCAATGTAATTAGATAGTCCTGTATCCAAGGAGGTAAGGCTTTTTTTTCACTTTTGCTTTGATAAAAAGTGACTTCGCCCCAAAATTCTTACAAGTGGGAGAAGATTCTTTACTTGGCTACCCCAGTTTATACCCATGTAATTTTACCAACCTCTGAGAAGTTATGCCTTATTTCACCAGTGAGAGAGGACAATTAACAGCCTTGTTTTCATTTTGCTTCTCTGTCACCTTCAGTAGCAAGCACTGGGGAAAGCAAGGGTCATTTGTCCCATCTAAACCTCTTGCTCTGACTGTAAGTGCACAGCCCTCACTGTTACCCACTGACTCTGGGACATCCCCAGGGCAGTAAGGCAGGAGGCATGGCGTGACTCTCACCCATCCATAGAGGGGAAGTGGTGGCAGGCAGCAGACTTTTGCCAGTTTCTGCTCAGCTGCTCTCCTGTGAATGGTAGAAAACTCGTCCAGCAGAGGAGAGAGGAGCCAGGGCAGAAGGGGTTGGGGCAGAGTGCTCTAGGGGAGTGAGAAGCAGCATTTGCTCTTTCATTTTCCATAGAGCAAGCCATGACTAGGCCTTGCAGGGAGTTATCTATCCCTATAAAAATCAGTGTCTGACCAACTGTCCAGCTTTGTCCACAATTGCTGGCTGCCGGGTTTGGGTTTTAAAATTTTTTGTTTTTTTCTATTACGATTTAAATACAAACCTCCTCTGGCTATATATTGTATCGGGATCGTATTCTAGCTCTCATATTTTGTCAGTAGTATCTTGAGCCAAAAATTGCAGAAAATGGGCATCCTTCACCTGGGATCTGCTGTACCTACTGTTGCAGTTTGGCAGAATCACAGACTAGCTGAGGTTAAAAAGGACCTCTGGAGGTCATCTGGCCCAACCTCCCTGCTCAAATAGATGCTGATTCTCAGATATGGTCCCCCAGGCACAGAAACCAAAACCCTGTTGCTGACACTAGCTCCACAATCAATTGTTGTCGTGTGTTATCAGTGGCCTCCTCCCTCCTCAATGCTGGCAGAGCTGAGGAGAACCTCACCTTGGTCCCCATGCCCCTGACTTTCACATTCATCGCTCTGTAGTCACCTTTGATACTCTCCAAGTTGCCCCAGCAGTATTATTGGTGCCCACATGTCATGAAAGAACATGACAGGGTACTAGTCAGAAGACTGGACAAGCCTCAGCGGTCTTCCCACAGCATCCTGGATCCGGGACCCCAGCAAGCAGCAAACTTCTGTAGACAACAGGCCAGGCTGGCAGTTGGGTGCCTCTGTCCCCCGCAGCAGGGAGTCACCCGCTCCTGTCACTCACTGCTTCCTCATGGTGGTCTTGCGTGGTCCAGGGTCAGTTGACCCAAATGATTCCCTTGAAAGCACAACTGGTTTCCTCAGCTTTGAGGGCAGTAAACCTACGTTGTATCCCCTGCCCTGGCAGGACCTGCTGGGCAATAGACCCTGTGGCACATCACCACCATACTCAACGACATTTAGGCCAGTCTGAACTTAAAGATGGATCCCTTCTTTACACGCTTCTGCCCAAAGTGGTTCCCCTGGGATCTGTGCTCTGGGCCTGGCTCTTATTAACTCTTCTCCATAGCACCAGCTATAAGAGTGCTTGACCCTCCTTTGTGGACTGCCTGCAGCAAAAGCTAACAGCACCCTCACTCAAGAGCAGTTGGACCAGGTTTGAGGCTTCTTTCGCTGTATCTGCCATCCCAGACAGATAGCTGTCTTGTTAGGTGGGTATTCTTATTTCTTTGGGGCTTTTAAATCTCATTAAGGGTAAAAGTTCTGAAAACTGTAGTACTGTTAGAGATGAGATCTCTGTGTTACTGATTAGTTTCCATCCTGAAACCCTTAGGAGACTAATTGTTACTCACTGCTCTCTGTATGTTCTTCCATATGTTCACCCCAGATGGCCAATTGATCTAACTTGATGTCCGAGGCAGCCGTAGCTTCTCGTAGCCTGGCAGATATTGATGTTTTGCAGCAGCGTGATTACAGATTCTTCCCTTTTGGATTGCATTTCTGCTTCAGGGGAAGGCACACAGATTCTGCTACCCAGCTCAAAGCAAAGAGCGATCTCTGCAACCACTGACAGCGGGCGCTTTGTCTGTGGGGAGGGGGAAACTCTGCTGCTTGTCATTGCTGCTACTCTTTCTCATTTTGAGAAGAAGGACTTTGGATCTTTTAATAACTATTTGGGTTTTAAAACCTGCTACTTGTCATTGAAGCCTTGATTTTTATTATACAAGTTTTACATCAGCTTTTAAGTTTTGAAGGGCTATTTATGATAAATCCCAGTCAAAGGCTAATGGAGCACCAGAATTGTGATTGTTGATTTTTCTGAAGACTACTCAGATTAGGTAAAATACTTAAATAAAACTTCATAGATGTTGTTTTCCAAAAAAGAAACCCAGTCCTCTATTTGTAGAAACTTATATTATAACTAGTTTTGTGTATTATCCACCATACAAAACCTTTCTCTCTTTTGATACAAAATATTTATCTTCCAGAGATTAAATTTCCCCCAAAATGCTGCTACAGGTAACGTTCATATCTTTTTTCTTTAATCACTGCTTTTAGCGTGGCAACTGCTTTGGACAGAACCCAAATGTTCTTTGAAAGTGATTAAAGTTTAATTGTAGAAGGAAGAATGGAATTAATAAATGCCCAGCTGTGTTTCTTGATCTCCTTTCTAGTTTGTAGTTAGCAGAAGATAAAAAGAGACAATCACTCTTTAACCATGTAATTAATTTAAATATTGGAATAACTTAGCATTCATTAATGCATCTCTGTTTCATCTCCTCGTTTTATATCTTTGTTTATCTTAACATAAAATGTATAAAGTCTGTTGATTTCATCTATATCCGGCCTGTGGTTGCAAAGAAAGGGAAATCATTTTAGTCTTGCATTAGTAAAATAAATATACTGAAATTTGTATGCTGGTTTTTACTTTTGTGGACAAAGGCATGATATTTGAGCAACTTGATTTACACTAGAGATGATGTCTTCATTAGTCAGAACAAATGATTTATTTTTCCTTACTGCAGTGACTGTTGAGCTTTCACAAACAGCGATTTTAATTTTCAGGTTGACAACCAGTCAGAAAGAATGCATTACGGATGATCAAAGCTCATGTGAGACAGTTTTTGCCTCTAAAATGACGAGTGTAATTGGTCTGAAGTCTAAGGAAAGTTATTTGTGCTGCAAACTGCAGGTTGCAGTCCTGTTCTTCCCTGCACTGGCAAATTTTATGTCTTTATCCACTTTGTCAAGGTAAGCGGGAGAGCTGTGAGGAAGCCTGTTGTACTAACGCAGGATGGGTGACAGAAGGGTCCGCCGGGTCCCCTCCCTGGACAGACGCTGCCCTGTGATCCTCATTGTAATTTTGGTCCGTGACAGCAAAATCCCCACAAATCCTAAGCATGGTTCAGTAATTACCATGAGCCAAACGCTGTTCAAAATAAGCAGTTTGAATATGCCAGAGCAGGGTTCAGGGTATGCCTTTATTTATTGGCATAGACACAGCCTCTGTGATTTTGTTCTGTGGGCCTGGTGGGATACACAAGACCCAAACCCTTCAGCTGACTACACATATCTGCCCCAGACCTGGCACTAGTGGAAATTAATCAATACCAATAATTATCAATAAATTCTTCTGTGGCATAAGTTTTGCTAGTTTTTCACTGAGCCTTGTCAGGCCCAGGCTGGGACCATAGCACTTTTGTAAATTCACTGTGTTTCTGTGATCTGGGATCACAGCAAGTCCACCAAGCCAGGAGTTAGAGTAGATGCTGCAGTAGGGAGGTAGAGACGCCACAGCCACTCCATGAATTAAAGATGCTGATGCATGTACCTGACCCGGAGTTTTCACTAGCTCAAGGTTCTCCACACACAGTCTGCAAGAGGAGGTGGTCAATCTATCTCGTCTTGGATAAAGGTGAGAAGTTTTGTTACCATCAGTTGAAGCTTTGAAAGATAAAAAATCTTAAAACTCACCTAGAGGATGAAACTCATATACATTCATATACATACATATGCATATATATACATACACATACACATATGCATATTTTTATACATACATAGAATCATAAAATTGTCAGGGTTGGAAGGGACCTTAAAGACCATCTAGTTCCAACCCCCCTGCCCTGGGCAGGGACACCTCCCGCTAGATCAGGTTGCTCAGAGCCCCATCCAGCCTGGCCTTAGAAACTTCATACATGTATTTAAGTATGTATGTATGTATGTAATTCACTTATGAAAAAAGACATTCTCTCGGTGGCCCATTGCTTAGGTCATTCAGTTCAAATCAAAAGACAAGTTCATGTCACTCCCCTGAACCAGAAAGACTGTCCACAGAGCAAGGATTTTACATTCCCACAAATTCACAGTTTTCCTTCCGATTTAAGAACTAGACCAGGTCATTCAAGAAGCCATGGAGACTTCTCTTGTGCACAGCATGCATGCAGAGTAAACAATGCCTTTTTCTCAGTGCTTCAATATCACCCTTGTTTGTTCTGCCTTCCTACATGGAAAGAAAAAATATTGTTTTCAACTGTACAGTTACAGCTACATTTTAAGACTTTAGAGTGCCTCACAACATCCTTATTAAAGGATATAAAGATATTGTTTTTTCATAAAATGAATTTAACTCCCTGTGGTTTGTAAGATAATGCTATATATTCTTTCCTAACAAGGCCAGTGTAATTCTTGATCAAAAAGAGAATTTGAAACCTTTTATTAGTAGGCTGGATACTATATATGACTTTTTATCAAGGCAGGAAGTTTACATTTTTTTCTGTTGAATCCTTCTTATGGTATTTTTCTCTGTGGGAAATTATTTGCAAAATTTCTTTTGTAGTTTCTATACTTTGGTTAGTTCCAGTAAGAAGAAACATAGAAAATTGTATTTATTTCCTTATGGTAGTTCCCACAATCTCAAAATGTAATGTTCCCCTCAAAAAAAACCCCAAACAAATCCCAACAATGAACAGCAGTATTCTCACTTTACAATACTGGTTTTATATTTTTGCAAAGTCTAATATTTTCTGATGCCAATGGAAAAAAAAAGCAGTAAGGAAAGAATACCATTCAGCTTGTAGTTTTAGGATTTATCTTTTTATTAAGAAAATAAACATTCTGTGTTTACTTTTGTCCATCTACTTTTGGTTCAGGTATTCTGCTTTTTCTCTGTTTCTCAGGTTCTGGATGGACTTTTTGTGTGAGTTCCTTAAGCACAGGCAGAAACGATCGGTTAATTGTTAAGGAAAATTGTATCCTACAACTTAGATCTGTTATTGCTACTAAAAAAATCCTCCCTTTCTGACACAGTCAAACCTGTAAAGCCTAATCACAGAATACCCTGTATACAGAAAGGTTTGTAAATGGAGCAGAGTGGCAAGACATTTATCTTCTGAATAATTAACATACTCCGTAGCAAAATTTTGTTTGCATAATTGTAATGGCTTAACACAGCAATTCCACTTAGCTGCTCTAGTGGTTTCAGTAAGTCCTAGAGTTTGCAATCTACAGCTCAGAGTTTTGCGATATCTGGGTGTTCGGTGCTTCCTCAGTCAAAATATTCCCTGGAAATACCCGTGCATCAACGCCACGTGCTTCACTCCAGCGTCAGATATATGCAAGAAAAGGTGTCCAGCTGGTGAGGGCTGGTCAAAAAGTTTGTCTTTTCCTCCAAAAAATTCAGCAAAATTAAAGGAGAAATGGATGCTTTATAAAAACTGGCCTTTTCTGAAAAACTGAGTTTCGATTTCTTGCTATTTTTGGCCTTTCTTCAGATGAAAGCACTTTCCTGTGCTGCTGACTACCCTTGTGATGGTCATCTGGACAAGAGCGTGTTCCTGGCCAGGAGGCACTGGAAGAGATGTGCTGTGGCTGTGAGCCTTCTCCTGTAATGAACAGTAGGGCCATAACCTAAATAAACAATTATTCCTACAGTGGTCCTGTGTAAGAATCAGAAACTTTTTGGGGTGCTGGACTTATCAATTGGCCTATTGATTGTAAACCTGAATTGGTTGATTACAATTGACTGTAAACATGAAAGAACAGCGGACAGAGGGAGCATTCAGCCAAGATTATTTGGCAAGGTTGTGCTGTGTTCTCAAAGAGGCTGTTGCATGCTTGCATACATTTAGCCTTGTGTCAGGGCATTGGTATAAAGTAGGATAGAATCTCAACGGGGAATCTAGCTTGGTTTCTGTATCACAAAATTGTGTAATTTTAGGCTATTGTTATCTGAATATGTAAACACTTATGCATTTAAAATGCTGCAGGATAAAGAAATGTAGAGCCTTTCAACCATAAGTAATAAGCAGAACTTTATTTTACTTATTTGTGGTCAAAGTTGTTCAGTAGAACAGATGAAAATGTGCTAAGTCTTTTATGAAAAGAGAGAATTACGTCGTATCACCAAAAGAAAACAAGCAAAGTCAGTCAGCATACACAATGTGTAAGAGGTGAGAGCATGCTCTGAAAGAAAAAAAAATGGAGACTGTTCATAACAAACACATTGCTATCTCTGTGAAATGATTTGGGGATATCCAACTAATCATTACATCTGGGGATATCCAACTAATGATCTTACAGTAAAAGCAAATACGGTGGATTTGCAGCCCCTTTTTGTTCACATTCACAGGAGGGCATTTCTTGTAAGTGCTTCCCAAAAGAATTAATTTGGAAAACTGGCAGAGGAAATTGGATTATAATTTATATTTTTTGTCCTTTTTGACAATGTTCTAAAAGAATTTTGGTAATAATAAATTGCTTTCTTATTTTTATTGACTTTCTCAACAGATCCTATTGTTAGATGGAACAGGCCATTTTTTCCTCTATTGTAGAGAATGGGAAGAATTCAGGGCTTCTTGTCCAGTGCACTGTGCGTTGCCTAGTACTTTGGACTCCCATGTCTGCGCTCAAAAAAAAAAAAAAAAACAGCCAAAAACCAAAAAACATTTTTAGACAAATTTTTGTTTCTTACAGTTACATAAACCTAGTGCTACTGTAATAACTCGTCTTGTTAAAAAGTTTTTTAGTGGAAGAAAATTCCATCCAAAATGCTGGTTTTGTCTGGTTTCATCAACAAAGTTTGTGTAAAATATTCCAGTGAATTTGAAATACTTTTTGTTGATTTAATTATTTTGGTTTTACTACTATGGATTATGTCATGAGATGTTGAAGTCTGTAGACTTCAACTGTAATGAAACTCTTGCAATTTTGTTGATGAGGAAACAAGGCAAATGCTAAAAATGGCACATAACAGACTATTCTGAGTGACCCAAGTTCTGTTAATACAGTGTCATAGTAAAATCTTGGAGTGCTTCTTCTGCCCTTGTTATTTGTAAATCAACCTTACATTCCCTCCTTTTGCTTATGACTTCTTTAGTCATAGTTGTTAAAACAACACTTGTGACCTAACCTAATTTTCTAGGTAAGTTGGGTAGCAGGTCTCATAGCGACATTTAATGCTCTTGCCAGTAACTGTGGGGCACCATGGTTTTGTTTTCCTGCAATTCAAAAGTGTTACATTAAGAAAATATACTTAAGTTAGATTTAAATCAATTAGCTTGGGCTCACATAGGAGGCAAGTTTGTTAAAGAGGATCTACAGATATCCCAGATCAGGTAATGTACCAAACTGGAAAAAGAGCCAGCCCTGTGTTTAAAGGAATAAATTTCCATCAGCAGATTAATTTAGGGATACATTCTATATCTCAGCAAGGCATGTTGGCCTGGCCAGTGACATGCTTCAGAAAACACCCTTTTCTGGTCTGGTTTACACCAGCTGATTTGGAAGGAGTGTGTGGGAAAAAATTCTAGGTTTGTCTCCACTGACTTTTGTGTTATACAGGTGATTGAGCTTAGTATATGAGTTTAAACAGGTAAAATAGCTCATGTCTATTTCACAAAACTGGATGAAGTACCCCTGTCACTTAGAGAATTTCAGTATAAATAATTTCCTTAACCTTGCTAAGTCTGAATGCTATAAATGTAAATCTCTTTCTTGTCCCAGGCATGAAACGGGATTTTAAATCCTCAGAATTCTGTTTCCTTTTTGCCCATCCATAGCAATGATTTCTCTCATCAGAAGTATCATTTTTGTGAGCAAAGTATTTTCTGCATAAATACATTTGCAGAAAAGCTTTCTGTATTGCAGAAAAAAGGGTTTTTATTTTCAGGAAAATTAATTGTTTCTAAACCAAAATACTTTCCTCAAAAATGGACTTTTCAGTATTTCTACTAGAAATCAGCATTTCTTATGGAAAAATAAAGGAACTCTTTTCTGTTTTGTTTTCTCCTTTTTTTCCCAAGTGTTCTAGAGAAAACTGGATAGAATTATATACTTGCTGAATTTTGTTACACAGTCTGCTGTAGATTGACTTGGCCAGATGAGCTACCAATAAAGTTTTGACAACTAAAATTCTTTTGATATGTGTTTTGGCAATTTCTTGTCTTCAGTTCTTTTTATTTCTTCCTCTTTAAATTCCTCTCTGTAAACCAGAAACCTTGGGAGAAATGAACTTGTATTTAGTTGATCTCAGTTCTTCCACAAACTAGTCATATACTCTTAACCCAAATTCTACTATACAGAATAGACATATGCTGTTTTCTTATCTCTTAGGGGCACAGTGAGTGTATAGTCTCCGTAAATCTTCAAAACCTCTCAGTCTGCCATAGTAGGAGACATTCAAATGTTGAAAATGAGGGATGGAAAAAGAGAGAGAAAGTGCTACCACCATGTATGTATGTGATTTCTTGGAGAGATAATGAGGTCCATTGATTCCTGATGAAATACCTCCAGGCAGCAAAGGTACCTCCGTGGTTTCTACAGATGTTACTAAGGTGAGCCCAGTGATAACTATTGCCAGAAGTTCAGCTTAAAGTACAAACACACTAGATCATTATAGATCATTGCCCCTGGCAAACTTATGCTGCATTATCTAATTATCCACTTTCTTCTGTTCTACAAGGACTGTGTAAACCTACAGTATTTAAAACACAAATAAAAACACAACCAACTTTTGAGCACAGGTAATTATTATACCATAATTGCTCATATGAGTATCTTGCCAAAAAATACTGGGTTTACTTTACCTTCAATCTTTGATTGTTGCTTTGTCGTAACATGCACAAACCTCAGCTATCAGTCATCCATCCTGAAGATACATATTCTGAAAGAGCAAAACATAAAGCTGGTCACTGCTTTTAAAATGTTACAGTTTAAGTGGAAATCAAGCACAGCTAGTCCCTTT
>VXBO01011606.1:1771-14585 GCA_013400135.1 Rhinoptilus africanus
TGCTCTCCTTTCAGGGATTTACCTTAATGATATCATTCCAAAGGAGTCTGGTTTAGATCAAACTGGGTTAAAGATCATGACTGTCAAAAGATGATGTCACTTAGATTCCATTACTAATACAACCAGGGGTCATTTTGAGTACAGAAACAGATTGATATTCATGCTTTTTTTACCTCTAATACCTTTAGTCATACATTAAGAAGTCATGCATTACAAAGGTAAAATTTAGCCCATTCCAGGACAGTTCAACAGCATAGTATATCAACATCATATTTGCAGTTGCTTAGCACTGCTATTTCTAAAATATAGTGCAAGAAATGTCAAAAATCAACTTCGGTAAATGAAATCACCTTGTCTAGCAGTTCCTAATTTCTACATTTTACAAAAATTAAGGATGGACATGTAAAAATCACATATTTATTCTATCAATCCACATAGATGTAAATACAAACATGGTCAGTACAGCCAGTACTCAATACAATGACTATGAAATGCAAAGTTAAAATAAGATAAAATAAGCCTTGAAGGCTAAAAATTTATAATGCATTTACAGTAGTTCAACAGTGATTCTTGCCTTGCCTAATCTATATATTATTTTGTAGCTCTGTATGCTGTGTCTGGAATTTTCTGGAACTACAACTTTCACTTATGGCTAGCAGACTTTATATATATATAAAATGAAAATCAACACAAGAATAGAAAAATAAAGCAAGACCTGCAATGAGAGATTATGTTACCTGCAATGAGGGATTACAACTATCACTTTCAGTGAGAAACAAGAGAAGTCAAATTAAATGAAGGAGTATTTGCCACCATGGGATGCCCAAGTCGCATGAAAGGGTAACTTTCAGTGAAAACTCTAAGAAGTCAAACACAATAAAAGCCTATGATTTTCATTACAAATGTAGGTCTTGCCATCATCAGTCTAACATGCAAAAGGTACAGAAGATTGAGCACTTAATGAGTGTTAAAATAGATACGTATGTAACTATGATGGAGCTCAGTCTGCATATTTAGGATCCTACTCATCACCTCCTGATTGCCCAAGTTCATAATTTTAACAATTAAAATACAGATAAATGTACTGCTAAAAGTTCAGAAAGGTTCAGAAATAATCTGTTCCACTAGCCAAGAATTTACTCACTTTTGTGCATAGTAGTAATCTTAGTAGGAACCACTAGATGGTAGTATGACAGACAGTGCAACGATTTCTCTTGGATGTTTGTGGGTACCTCCTAAAGGATCTGCTGTTTGTCAACTGTGACAGGAGTCAGTATGAAATGTGATGGTTCTTCTCTGTATTCATCTGTATTTCCCGTTCATTGATAGTTACTGTGAACTTAAATGTTACCTATTACCAAAACCTTTAATTCAGAAATATGTTATAACATGTTCTTCCACAGCCTGTCCCCACCTCCCGAAACAGCGTTAACCATATCACTCTTTGATTTCTCCTTTTACTCTTTCTTTTACATATTTTTTCCATGACAAATCTCCTATGTCTGCTTCATTTTCAAGGTTTCTTTCAATTAAATTACTGCTGTATATACTGTAAGACATAACAATTAAAAACAAACAAGAAAAAAAAAGATATCTATTTGTCAAAGGTGAATCATCATATTCTGAAACCTGAATCTTTCCCCTGTTCTCCTTTTATTTTTTGTCATCCTTTTAGTATGAAATACCTCAAAAAAACCACCCCACAAACCCAAACTCTTTTTTCCCCCTGAGATTTCAGGATGATAACTGAACAAAAACTAATATTAATAGAAGGATAATGTTTAGAAACAAATCCTTTCACAAGGGAATGTTCTGCTTAAAATTCAGAAGGGTTGTATAAATATATTTAAATTAACACTTTATAATACACAATCCGAGTAAAATGTTTAACTTGCACTTAAATTAATGTGGCATATGGAGAATTGGACAAAGTTCATCCTAAATGGATATACCAACCTCTGGAAAAAATAAACACTGCCAGATACTTCACAGGTTGAGTCAGCTATACAACCTGTTGAAACATGTGAATTACTTGCTGAATCAGATATTTAATCTACTAAATCAAAGTTAACACCACTGAGTCAGGCATGGCACCTAGTAAAAAACTATTAGTACATATTTATGTGTGTTCAAGTGAATTGCAGTAAACACATTGCCCAAGAAATGTAAAGTGGACTACATTAGCTGTGTTATTTATCACATTATGTTTACATGGTAACAAATGTTCTGCTGTGAGGGAATTACCCATTCAAATATCAAGAAGTAAGGTCTTTTGGTGAGCCAGGTTTCTTCATTAGATGGCACAGATTCTGTCCAACAAAGTTATGGGGATATTCTAATATCTAAGCAGAACTTGTAAGAGTAATCAGAGGCAGTGACAAGACATCTGTGCAAAGTTGCTTTACTCCTGCTTCTTTTATTATTCTTTCCCTCATATATCATGCTGCTACACATGTAACTGCAGAGAAAAGTATGTGGGAAGAAGAAAAGGGGCTCTTGTCCAACATGACTCATGAGAATTTCAGTTTGTAAATCCACTGTTCCAGCAGCAGATGGTTCTACATACTATGTCTTTTCTCAAATCTTTCAGTCCTTCTACTTGTACAAGCTTGCATATGAGCTGGTTTTTTAATATTATCCTTAGACGTTTTTAGAATGAAGCGTGCTACATCCATGTCACCTTTTGCACCTACACAGATTTCTTCAGTGGATAATTGTGCTTTTCCAGTATTTTGGTTGACAGACCATCTTCAACTAGAAAACAGTGAATATTGCTTTTTAATTCCATTTGTTCCTTAATATTCTGAAGAAGATACTAATTTCCCTTAGTTTTAGTGTTAGCAGATGCCCATTTGCTTCTTTTTTTCCTACAACTCATAGTTTCTGATCACATTTTTTCAGCACTCATTTTCTTCCATTGGTTTTGTACACAGATATCTGTAATAGGTACATTTTTCCTTTAGACCTGCCATTTCTTAGATAATATTGTTGCCTTTTCAAAGCTGTTTCCTTTATTTTTGATTATGGTTTGATTATGGCTTTTGAGATACAGAACATGTGCCTACATTATTGTTTTCATTTGTATCAGGAGAGCATTTTTGAATTGCAAGTTGTCCCTATTTACTGTATTTTGATTTGCATCATGGAGTTGCCATGGAGCATATGAACTGAGACCTTTTTAAGTGAAACTAAACAAGAAGGCATATACCCAATGCACACCAGCTGCAAATGGGCTGCAGTCTATAGGACACAGTCTATAGGACAGTCTAGGACAGCCTAGACCTTATCCCCTCATTAAAATGTTTGTGTGGGGATGGATACCAATTCTTGCTTCTACTGGTCCACACTACTTGCTACTGTAGACATAACATAGACATAGATATTCCCAACTACCTTTTACATTATTCTATAGCAAATCTAAGACCTAATCTCATACCCACATACCCACATATATAAGTAACAGATGATTTATTGTGATTAAGAATACTTATGTTGCCTCTGCACAGGAGGAAAAATGTATTATCATTTTTATGTAGACAATAATTTAAAAGTTTTCTTGTTTTTCAAAGATCTGTGCAGGGCAGGTACAAACTCCTAAAATAAATGCACAGTGAAATAATCCCTCCCCAAATGAAAATTCATACTTAACAGCTATTTGGGTAAAGACATTATAATATTGAAAGTGAGTCAAAATACAAAAAAATGTCAAGCTTTTCTAACTAGATTTTTAATATATCGAGCAGTAAACTACCTCAGTTCCACTGTAGGGAATATTCCATGATGATATAGCACTTAACAGTTATTTCTCAATAACAGGTATGCAGAAATAAGTAAATTATATTCTTCTCATGATTTAGGGGAGCCTGGTTTGCTTTTCTGTTGCTTTTCCTCTTTTGTTTTATCATTGCATAAGAAGTACAAGGCAATCATCTGAATTCTGGATTAAGATCAATAAAGTAACAGAGTTTCTGTAAAAGGTATTGTTGATTTAATGACCTAAGATATTTGAGTGTTTGGGTTGGTTATCAATAGCTTAACATGACACTGGAAATAGAACACTGACTGCTACAGAAAGGTTACATGTTGTCCAGCAACCGCGTTGTTTCCAGAGGATAAATTTTCATATGGCACGTAACTGTGAAACAGGTTTTACTCATTAATACATGACTTGTTACTGACCTAAAAGAAAATTGATTAGTTATTTGCACTGCACCATGCTTGAGATACTGAGAAACAGCTGCATGTGTCTTTTATCTATGGATTTGTCACACAGTATTTTGTGTTCATAGACACAGGATCAAAAAAATGTATTTGTTCTACCTAAAGCAAACAACAGCATCCATTATGAACCTACTTCAGCACCTTTGGTATCTTGGAATAGGCACACACTAAACACAATTTGACATATATCGTACGTCTTTCATAAACTGAAATACATCGTTTATGGTGGCTGAACATTTCTTAAAACCACAAGATAATTACAATCACTTTATACCAAATACTCAAAGGAAGAGTACTCATTATCTGTTTCATAAAAACCAGCAAAATGATCTAACACTGTGGGATACTATGGTTGCTAAAAATTGTAACTTTTGGAAGGTTAGGTAAGTAATTATTGTAGTAAAAATGCAAACCATTCTGCATATTAATGAAAAATTACCTTTTGTTGTTGTTAGATAAAACAGATTCTTCATTCATCTGGTTAGAGTCAAATTACATAATGAGAGAAAACATTGTCTCTATAATAATAATAATAATAATAGTAACAAAATTATATTAATTACAATTAGTAGCAGTAGCAGTAAGCATTACCAAGACAGACACATAAAAAGTTCTTACTTAAGATCTTAGAATAGAAACACATGGCAGCACAAAAGAAATTAAATTAAAAGGACTAGATAGGGAAAAAATGTGAGCTTGCAAGCTAGGAAGGTTGCATATGCTAAAGGAAAGTGTTGGCTGGGTGGAACTAGCTTTCCAGTACACCCACTAGCACCTCACCTCCTTCCTCTTTAACTCAATCACCCTCAGAGCCTCGCTGGATTAATAGAGGTAAAAGGTGACTTCAGTATAAGAACAGTTGTAATCACTGTGTTCTCTTTGTCCTCCTTCAGGTTCCCAGATGCATCTCACCCTCCTCTGCCACTGGAAAAACAAGTAGTTGCTGTTATGGGGTGGTTGACAGAGATATGACCTAGTGCCATGCTGCTCCCCATGCTGTCTTCCCTGGAGCATGCCTCATACTTCACTTACTCTGTCCCTGGGCTCTTCCCAAATCACTCACAAAAATCTGTAAATTCAAGTGTCATGACTGTAAAAAACACAGAACCACCCTGAATATGAAAGAGTAGAGAACAAGTCACTACCACCTTCCATTAATGTGTTCTCTGTTCTTTTAATGCCCTGCATTTTCTTCAGGTTAGTGCATTTCTGTTAAGGATTTTGGTGCCAGGGCCCTTAGCGCACCACTCCCAGGATCTGGCTGACGGGGCTCAGGGACAACTCAGCCCCAGCGCATCTGTGGGTGGCCCCATCCTCGCTGACAATGAGTAGGGGCACCTGGGCAGCACCCTGACAGCTGTTTAGGAAACACTCCTAAACAAATTCAATGAGTTTCAGTTTGGTGGGGAAGTTAGCTTCTAAAGAAGAAGAAAAGATAATTGCTGAAATCTTGAACAGTCTCATACAACTCAGAGATGTGCTTAGCGCCAGGGAGAACAGGTGTTAATTAGAAGCAATGGTGAACGTGCCAAACTCCAGCTACTACACTATCAGAATGACTTTATGGTAGAAGTTTCACTTAATAAATATCTACCACCAGTTTCACTTTTTCCTCGAAAAGGCTATATTTCTATGGAAACTATGAAGCCAGGCAGCTCTGTTTCATAAATTTTTATGTAAACATAAGAAAAAAAAAAGCAGTGAAAAATCAGTATTTTTGCAAATCCAATCTGGGGTCTGCTGAAGTACTCTGCCACAGAGCAGTGAAAATGGCATACTTGGTTGAAGCCAGAATGGACTCGTTCCAGCAGAATTTTATTTGCGTGGCCTATAATCACTACAGTTATTATCACTTGATTATGCAAGGAACTTCTTTAGAAAAATAGGATCATGTGCAAACAAGAGCGTAAACATATCTTTGCAGTTATGAAACAATTGATAAAAAATTCCCAATATATAATGTGATTTGTATTATAAGAAACCTGTGCAAAAATTTAGGAGAGAGTTTTGTTTAAGCTCTCCAGAATTCAAGAAAAATTTTGCTGTGAATCAAAAGCAGGGTTTAATTGGGAATAAAAGTTGAGAAATAAGTACACAGACTAATGAAACTTTTGATCCTGAGAATATAGACCTGTGGTTGCTGTTATGCTGCTTGCACCTTCTCCCCAGTTCTTCTCATCATCTTTCTTACAGAACTGTATCCCTGTGTTGGATATTGTACTGGGAGTTAAGGCAAATTCACCTCAGATTAATTTCTGGTTGTTTTTTTTTTTTTTTAATTTCTCCCTTCAGAAATTCCTTCTGTAACAATTGCATTAAAATTCTATTCTTTTTGAGAAGGATGGCTGCTGGGGGAGACATCCAGCACATGCAGATCTAGGGTACATAAGCAAATAAGCCCAGTCATATCACTAGTAACACAGAAATTAACCAAAATGGAGGAGCCACATAGTGATGAAACTGTATGTCTGATGCACTCTCAACACATGTTCCATTCATTGGGATCAAAGTTTAAAAAAAAATCAGAACATTTACGAAAAAGACACCCTTACAGGCCTCCTTCAACATATGAAAGTCAAGGCACCCACAAAGATATCCACCCTTTCCTCTGCAGCTCCTCCTCTAAAAATAAAAAAGACAGTCTGTGCACACAAAGGAGGCTTTTTCTCTCAGCTTGACAGCCCACTGCATGCAGGCAGATAAAAGCATTTTGGATGCTCGCCAGGAGAGAAACCTTAAAGCAGCTTCATTAGGCAAAAGTAAGATAATCAGAGTAAATACACAATGCTGCCTTTGTTACTTAAGCCGTTTGATTGGCTGTTATGCGATTGGCTGGCCAATTAATACCCTGAGCACAGGGCACTGACAGTTCTGGGCACCTCAGGGTGCACGCTGGAGTGTCAGCATCCGATGTGTGGCCGGATTTCCAAAAAAAGGCTATGCATATTTTCCGCTTGCTCAAAGCTGAGAAGATATCTGCCCAAGAGGTCACTCCAACATGCTAATTATGATTTGTGTATGTTAATTATGTCAATGCATGCACAAGCGTGCAGCTCAGGAAAAAAAATACTAATTTGTAGGAACAACCTGAGTGCTGGCCCCAGCAGTGCAAAGGGGTAGGTAGCAGAAAGGGCAAGCAGAGCAAAAAATTGTCCAGTGATGCTTATGGAAAGATCTGTTACTCTGCAAGTAAAATAAAGGTGCAAATGAAATTCCTTAGAGAATTGCCATGAAATGGTGACCGTGGAATCAGAGTGTTGGATAAATGCTAAGAAGCAGAACTGCAAAGGATACGGACATTAAAACATCCTATGCTATAGTGAGAGTACTATAGGGCCTTTGAGCCTATCTTCACAGATGAGCTGAAGATCAGTTCCCACTACTTCTGTCATTAAGATTGCAGGCCATTTGAACATTATTTCCTCAGAAAGCAAGGAAGAATGTAGTGCATAGGGAATGTTTATTAAGTATTTTATTTTCATAGTTCCCCTTCAGCTAACCACATTCTTCAAGCAACCTCAGCCAACATATTCCTTAACATCAAAATCCTCTACCACCCATCACAGAACCCCTCCCACCACGATCATGTACAAGTGCATGACTGCAACAGTGTCTATCTTTGTCACTAGCTTTCCCAAAACGAAAGCGAATCTTCCAAACCTCAGACTATTTTGTAATATTTTAAATCAAGGGGATTAAAATACTTAAGATGCTTAAGGATGCAGGGGAGAAGCTTTGCTCTCTTTGGTCCAATTGCAGAGTGAAAATGTAGAAGGGAAACTCTGAAAGCTAAATTCAGGCTGCTAGGTAGGGGACTAAAGTCGCCAACCTGCATGGTAGCATTCTCTGAAATCTTGCTTGGTGTAAGGGGCAGGTAGGGACCCAGAATCTTCATGTATGGCAAATAAAGAGCCTATATTAGAAAGACTTGGCTGCATATTCATTGTAACAGAACCAAACTGTCAGCAGCTGAAACTAAAAAGTCACAGGGAGCTGGACTAAAGTGGAAGTTTGACTGGCAACACTGACTAAAATGCCTATATAAGAAATTTTAGAGTCTGAGTAGGAGAATAATTGATGGGCTCGTGTTCCAAGGCTGATGACTTCTTATGAGTGTTGAGGTAGGATGTGCTCCAAACTGGCAGTTAGAAGCTCAGAAGCCATAGGATTGTTGAGCCCATTTCTGTGGCAAAGGCCACATCTGGCACGGCTACGTTCTAGCAGCCTGTGCCACCTTTGTCTCTGCACCTCAGAAGGATGTAGTGGATATAGAAAATGTGCATATGGAGAAGAAAAACTAAATGATCAAGGAGATGGAGTAGCTACTTCATAAGGTAAGGATAGCATTCTTTCTGGACTGAAGGCTGAGGAACAGATATGATGGAAATAAACATATATGCAGAGCTGTTGTCCACTAAACTCAGCAATACACGAATGCTGTGGCAGCAAGAAAGGTGGCACCAAAATAGTACAAGATGGATTTAAAATAAAATGCCAGTTTAAACAGTGATTGGAGAATATCTGGAACTTGCTGCCCCAGGAGGCTGTAGTAGCAGATAGACCTGAAAAAAAACCCTCCAGACAAATTCATAAACGACAGGCTCACAGATGAATAATAAAAACTTGTGTTAAGATCTAACTTGCAATGTTCCTGATACAGTATCTGTAGAAGTTGTCGGAGTATGTGAGTAACGGCTTGCAAGTTGGCCAGACTTATGCACTCTGCTTAAATAGCATCCTCTGACCTGTCCCTGACATAACACTGGGCTAGATGGACTGCTGGCCTGACCTAGGCAGGGCATTTCTTCTTAACAGCAGGATCTTAACACTGCAATGTCTGTTGTACTCTGTCAGTGACTGAAACAAACTGTTGAAGCTAATCCTGAGAATACCTGATCATAACTCCAATTGTGTGAACTTACCTGAAAGCCTTAATATCTGAAGTTTGCCCTTGACAGCCGTAAACATTCAGCTCAGTTTCTTCCCTTTAATCCACTTCACCTTGTTCTACCAAGCACACTTCTCAGATATTTTCACCATGTGGATGAACTAACCATCCCGTGAACAAGTATTGTTATAATTCCTCAATATGAGGAGCAATATGATCAAGCATAATGCCAATAAGAGAAGAAAGATTAATTCTGTGTGCCTTAAACAAGTGATAGTGTTTATCTAAGACTTAGTTATATTAGTCAGCTCAATTGCTGAAGGGATTTTATTACAGTCCTCACAAGAAGAGTGGTATGCTGGCTCCAATTCTCTGGCTAGAACAAGAGAATGAATCTACCACTGTAGATGAGGACTTAAGCAGTGTACCTTAGCTGCTTTTTGAGAGACCATATAACACCAAAAGCTGTCAAAACTTTTTGTGAAAGTTCAACACTTCAGTACATTATAGAATGTTTTCCTAGCCAAAACACACTCTTGAAATCAAATTGCAAATGCACTCTTAATGTCCCAACAGGCGTGCTAGACACACATAGTGCTATTTCACTATGCTCCCCTATTTCAAAACAGCAACTAAAGCTATGCTTATTCTCATTTAGTAAGGGCCAGTTCAAATCAACCTAAACTGCTCAGGTAACAATGTTAGAGCATTTGTATTTCAAAGATTTACTATTCACAGCCTAAAGAATTATTTCCTTTTATCACTTTTAAGTTTGCTAACACTCAGAGTAATTGAGTGTCTTCTTGTTCTCACATTATAAGACTAAATTAAGAGCACCAAGTCATCCATCTTCATTAAACAATTCACTAGTCAGTATCTCTCTTCATTCTTTCTTTTTCTAAATTACTTGTTAGCTTTTTCACACCATTTTTCATGCACTGCTTGTCCTGTTAGTTTCTCTATCCTGAATACTTTTTCCCACTCATTTTTTGATCATTCAAAAGGGATGTGATCCAAGATGAATGATTTGTTTTCATATGGTTGCTGAGTAACTACTAATTCAAACCTAAATTAGCCTTTTTTAATCTATGTTTGTGGGCATGAGGTTTGCATAATTTTCCATGAGAGCTCTTATGGACAGCTATGGACTATCCCCAACCTTTGTTTGGATGTGCTGATGACTGAACTTTGTCATCCCCTTCTTTCTCAGCTTGACCAAACGAATGGTCAACAAAATCTTGACCTCTTCTGGAGGAAGAGAGGATAGAGGTTGGCTGTAGAGAGCAATTGGAGGAACTCAGTATCTTCCAGAGATAGGCAGAAAAGCTTTCTTTCTTCTTTGAGGTGCGCTTTCACAGAAATTCCAGTAAGTAAAATAGGAGTGGCACTGACTGAAGAGGTAACTGTTCTCAGCATAGTCCGTTTCTTGGGGAGTCAGTTCTTAATCATTGTTATTTGCTACCCTCATAGTTGGCAAATCAAAGAGAGTAAGAAAAAGCATCTAAAAAGGTAGAGAAGGACAGGTGAAAAAGCATAATACCCACCTCATATGACATTTGCCCTGGCTGCAGTGAATCTGATTTTCAATCTAGTTCAACAGAGCCCCGTAAAGTCAATCCACTGGGGCCAAACGCATAGATGATTCCCAAAAGCAAACCCATTCTATTAGAATGCCTGTTTTTAAATTAACATGTTGCCTCAAGAGCCATTTACAAACATGATGTAAGGAAAACAAGTAATAAGGCCATAATTACAAGGTACAAGTTATTCAAGCATTTAGCTGTAGTGAGGACAGTGTGGTATAAACAAGGTCAAACAAGAAAAGGCATAATGTAACTCTATCCATTAGTAGTGTTCAGTCCCTGTGATTGAATAAATAGAAAGTGGGTAATACTAGGGTTATGTTAATGATTTCCCCATTCCTCTCCAAACCATGATAGTCACAGTGACTGGGTACACAGAAAGGTAAACCAGAAAGGCTGCAGCACAACAAAATTTAAGAATGACAGCAGACTTCAGTCATAGAGAGCCTGCCTAAATTTTGGGTTAGGACATGACACAGGTGACACTCCAGTATCTCATTCAGAGATACTGAAAACACCTCTTTGAAGCAGCTAGTTAGCAAATCCAAGAGAAGACAGCTAGAGCTTGCCTACCCCCAGCACTGACTAGGGTACCAAGTACCATTCAAAATTTTACTACCAAAAAGCTACTTTGCAGTAGCTGATAGACTGTAATCACATATTCATCCACTGATGGGAGCAAGGGTGAGGGGAGGTGTGACTTAATTTCAAATAGCAAAATTATCTAATGTGACAGTATATTCAAAAGAAAGTAGAAGGTGCATTTGAAAAAGTATAAAACTTGCAGGTAGCTTGGAGATTGCTTGTAGGCCACAAAAACAACCCAACACCAAGTTCAGAGGTAGACAGTCAGTAAGGTTTCATAAGTTTATGGAAAGAATTCCATGCAAGGAACGACTAAAATGCTGTAGTGCTTCAGCTTGGAAAAGTGATAATCAAGGATGCGTAAGATGGAAGTCTGTGAACTTAATGAGTGTCTGTAAATTTACTGAAGATGCTGAAAAGAGAATATGTTTCCTTGCAAGAAGTAAAAGCATGAAACAAAAGGATCTGGTTCTTTGTGCAGAGTTATTGTATGGTACTGTTTGCTATGGGGTCTTGCAGATGTGAAAAGTCAGTCCAGCCTTCTCTTCAACTATTATAAGGTTTGCAGAAGAAAAATTCATTAGTTTCAAAATTAACAGACAATGTGACTCTAAAGTCTCTAAACCACAAATGGTTGAAGGCCAGGGGAGAATTTAGAGCAACTATCATAACACCTTTCCTTCTTATAATCTTCCCTAGACATCTGGTTTTGGCCAAGAATGATACTGAGGTAAATAGACCTTTGGTCTGACGTGGTGCAGTCATTCTTACATTTTTATGAAGAACAAATCAATAACATGAGTTGTAGCAAATTGCAAGGACCAGATGGTGCTCACCTAGGAGTTTCAAAGGGACTAAAATATGAAAAAGATTCGCTGCAGTAAGTGATTCGGTTAAAACATATAATGTCCTTGGTAGCATGGGTAGTGGCAAATAAAGTTTCTGTTCATAGAAAGGTTCTCAGACTGAACTGTGGAACTTCAGAATAGAAAGAAAGAATTCCATACTGGATAAATTGGTAGAAACTATACTAAAAAAATAGACTTAGTAAGTCTATGGATAGCTGTGAACTTAAAGTGCAAGTCATAATTTGCCTCTTGTAAATATAATTAGGTGATAACACCACAGGACAATATCATGATACTGAGTGAGTGGGAGATAAAATGGCAGACAATATCAGTGTTGGTAAAGGCAAAGTAATATACATGGGAAAATAAACCTAACTGTTCATAGACATCAATGGGCTCTAAACTGTATGTTACTACTCAGCAAATCATGCATTCCCTGCAGTTAGTTTTCTGAAAAGCACACCAATACACTGAAGTGCTTAGAAAAGCAAATAAATTTTAAGAGTTATACTGAAAGGAATGGAAGACAAAACAGAAAACATTTTGACAGAGTTATGTAGACTGCTAAAGAACTCAAACACAGTTTATATTTCTATCTTACTCATCCCAGAAGTATACAAGAAGACTGTAAATCTACAGGGGAGGATAGTAAAGGTGTACAGGATCTTCGAATCATAGAATCATAGGGT
>VXBO01011607.1:0-17983 GCA_013400135.1 Rhinoptilus africanus
ATCATTCCCCACAGCTGGGGAATTCATGTGGCACTCCACTGAGAAGAGCCAGAGTTGCACCAAAGGACAGGCTTAGGGCTTGACATAATTGTGGCAAACTGAATAAAAAATTGAAATTCAGAAAGGGCACTGCAGGCAGTGGGTATGTGGGAGTAGTCACATGGAATAAATCTAGGATGGGAAAACCAAAGTTAAAAACAATTCTGTGGAAAAGGTCCTAGCAATTATAGTAGATCACACACTGAAGACGAGTCAGCAATGTCATTGTGTTATGTAAAAGGTAAATGTCACATCGAGATATCTGGCTGGGTCTGTCA
The DNA here is from genome assembly GCA_013400135.1 of Rhinoptilus africanus. Taxonomy (NCBI): domain Eukaryota; kingdom Metazoa; phylum Chordata; class Aves; order Charadriiformes; family Glareolidae; genus Rhinoptilus; species Rhinoptilus africanus. The sequence continues at coordinate 318 of VXBO01011607.1, forward strand.
TCTGCAAGATGCATGACAGCTGTGTTCAACTCACAGCTGGGGTGCTCTGTCCTGATTTGGACACTGGACTTCCAGTAATAGATAACTATATAAAATCCAAAGGAAAGCAATGAGAAGAATCAAAGGTCTAGAAAATATTACCCATGGGAACAAATTTAAAGACCTGTAGTGGCTTAGTTGAGAGGGAAAAAAAGACTGAAGGGAGACCTGGTAAAATCCTCAGGCATGTAGAAGGTAGCTTCAGAAGGAATTAATCTATTCAGGTCTACTTTTGATAGAAATGAGACAAAATTGTAGTAGGTACTTGAAAGCAGCAAGTACTAGAGAAGCTTACTACTTGGAAAGTCTTACTACCAGTATGGGACAACTAGCTCAGTGTACTAACGTCTTGAGAGGGCTGAGGCATCACTCAGGGTATTTAAGAATGTTACAAATAGCTTTACCCCTGGACAACAGGCTGTGGATTCACAGATCAGTATACACACTTTGTGCTTTACTGATGTCCCCTCTCATCGGTAACTTTTTTTGACATCCCTTGCACTCCTTTTTCCTGTGATGAGAATTTTCCTACCCTATGGCTCCTAGGAAAAATAAAACAGATGCAGGATAGTTCAGAGGTCTTTTATTTACCTATTTAATTATCCTTTTTTCCCTGTTTGAGGACTATAAGGAGGCCACCTGAGTATGAGAATTTGCACTCTGCAATCTCATTGGTGGTTTGCTTGAGGTTCCCTGCTGACCTGAGGTTCCCTACTGACTGAGGGTACAGCAGAACAGAGTGTACTGCGTTGTGTATACTTATAGAAAGTCATGGTTAAGATAATGTATGTACCTTAATGTGTGCACAGAGCTGTGAATATTCAATTTCCTCATTAATATGTTTTCAGTTAATCTCATCTTTAAGATTAAGCAGAAATTTCACAATACCTCTAGATACAGTTATTAATACTTCTGTTGCCACATTATCCTTAAGTTTCAGCAAAAAGGACACACAGAAAAGGTGCCAAATTTGGGCTAACGTCTGAAAGGTTGGTGTGTTTTTTCACCAAGTCATCAAAACACGGTGGGGTTTGCAGGTCTAGTGATTAAAATCCCTAGATAAATCAGATGTCAATCTTTCATAGGCTATCAGAGCAGTACATCTGAAACTAGCCCAGTTGCTCATTCTATCTGATTTGTACAGTTTTGGCTGTGTTAATCATGAAGACTCGCACTAGGCTGAGACAGCTGGATACATATATTTTTTTTTCTTTATTAGTGGGTAAAATGTTGAGACTAACTCAGCCTGTTTCACAAGGTGTGCTTACACCTGCACTGTCTCCCCCCATCTCCAGCTCTTACTGAGGAGCTGGGAGATCAGAGTGAGCAGGGCCACATTTATTTATGCAGAATTTAAATCTCAGCCAGCTTCTGTGAGCAAAACCAACAAGTTCCTGTCTGTTCCGAGTCTGATGTTTTATCTGTATCTCTCTCTCTTTCTTTAGGAAAAGGATAGAAAAGGGTCTATTTTACCCAATAAGAAACTGCAGGTGTTTTCTCCCTGACTTTTACCCTCATCAGGGCTTGTGCTTCTATGTGAGCAGCCATGAGAGTGATTTCACCTAAATTGCATAATGTGTTACATAGCCCTCCATTCAGCTGACAACTGGGGTAAGGTCACTGGCAGGTTCCCAGTAGGCTTGCTTAAAGGAAATCTTTGCTGTGCTAATACTCTTCTAAGCAGCTGCAGATTTAATTAGAAAATTTGCAAGGGAATTGTTACTCCTAGTGGAAAGAATAGCTAATTACCCCCATGAAGATTATTGTCAAGTAAAGTTACTCTAAAGATGCATTTCCTGTCAAATCAATAAACATACTTAATGTCTTGAAGATGGCTACGGTTTTATTTACAAACCATTGCACACCATGTAGCCATATGGATGCTTGGAGCAGGCATGGCCCAGTGCATGTGTAAAGTTTCTCTTTTCATGTCAGTTATAGAAACGAGATATGTATATTAGCTAAGTGAGATAATTTATCTTAGGGTCAATTGAAGCATGAGGTGCAGCAAATTGAGAGATAATTTGGTCTAAGGTGTCATTCATTGAACAGCCTTTATGGTCAAATCCTGTGAATTTTATTGGTGTAATTAATTGCTTTGAAATTCATGTCCTTACCATTATGAGTAAAATGATCAATATTTGGTCTAGGATGTCTAGATCTTGTGTTTTTGAGATGGGTTTAAAACACACAGCAAATTTGCATTTCCTGATTTTAACTTGTTTTAAAGCCTGGTCCAAAGCCCAGTGATGGAAAGGGATTTATGGTATTGACTTGTGGCTTACAACCGAGAACTGTAAAAAGGGTATGCAGACAAAAATACTCACATTATTACAGAGAATTAATCTATTCTGCAAGGACTTTTCATGAAGTACTTTGCTTTCATGGTCCCAGGAGAGTTCTAACCTGATCTGCTTCCCATTCCAGGTCATCATACTTCATTTCTGAACAAAAAATGGAGGGAATCAGTCCTGCTGCAACATGGAGGCTGCAGTCACAGGGTTAATCCTAAACCATGCTTGTCTTCCCAAACTCCCTTCAGATAAGTTTAAACTGAGAAACAAAGAAAACAAGATAAGAATATGTAAGTTGGAGTGGAGGTTAATAGTGGCATACACTTACTATCACAAAGCAATCGCATAGCCTGGCTCATTTATCATGAGTTGTCATGATACATTTTAAATTAACCTCAGAAGTTCCCTATGGGTGACTAAAAATAGAAATCTCCTTTTTGCTTTAGCTCTATTTACTGTTAACTTTGGTCATTTTGCTGAGCTGTTACATGATGTGGGTGATGTAATTGGAATGGCATCGGGATCACATGAGCCTGGAGATGTAACAGCGGCACACATTGAAGGAGAGCAGGACCAGGCTGAGTCATGCTGTGCGTATCTTCAGCATGGGGATGGCAGGGCTGAGCGTCAGCCCCAGGTCTGGCCCTCCTGCCACTCAAAGTCATCCTCCCTAAATATGACTGAGCCCATCCTGGCAGATGGGCTGTCAGGGCTCTGGAACCCAAAGTGTCTCATGAGTCATTGGTGCTCAGTCCACTCCAAAGTTAATTTCCCCTTGAGACCTGTGAGGCTCCGAAAGAGCAGATGGTGTGATGGGAACTCCAGGCTGCCATGCTTAATCTCCTGTTTTCCTTTTAATGTTAGTTTGCATCATAGGAGTTTGGGGAAGTCCATGGGGAGAATTGAGAACTGGGAAGAACTTCAAGCTGTGGACAGAACAGGCTTGAGGCAGGCTGAATTTTGGAAGTTATCCAGTGGAATACAACAACAAAGTTCAACGAATCATCTGAAGTATATTGTATTTGTTATTAACTATAAGAACAACTAGAACAATATTTGCTATTTTATAGCACTGAGAGAAAACACGGACACTTTACACACTGCATCAGACACACATTTACTAAGGCTGTTAGAAGTAAGGGCTGTGTCCCCGTCAGCACTGGCAGGTGCATGAAGAGGTGGTTGCCACAGTGAGACCGCTCAGCACCCTTACTGAGGCTCGGTTGATCCTGGACAGGAAGGCTCAGTCTCCCTGCAAAGAACCTCCAATCTAAATTTCAGCCATAGCAAGTGGAGGCAAATCGTAAGGCAGGGATGGATGATGCGAGTTTCAGCAGTATATTCATAAACATCATCCACCTGATCAAGGTTAAGCCATAGTGGGAAGCCCCAAAATGATGGATAAAATGGTAGATAAATGATAGATAATACTTGAAAATAGGAAAAGACAAAGTATTTTTGAAACCATTGGTATCTTGCCAAGCTGGAGGAAGGAGAGCCAAGCCCAGTGAAAATGAAAAAGAAAATGCTGATTTTTTTTCACTAGAGAGGGCTCTCTTATGAAAATGAAACAGGTTTCAAGGACAGATTTTCTCTGATGATCTATGTGTTTAAAATGTTTATTTAATTTTTTTTTTAAAGCTAAGAACCTTTTGAAGCATATGGTTTTTACACTTTATAAATGACATATTTTGAAACTTTTGTTAAGATATAATTGAAAAGTGAGAACCTGCAAAATAAAACATGGTTTTTGAATAAAAAATAAAAAAGATAATTTTTGATTGCTCTATTTTGGTGTATTTTCCACACTATCCATTCATGAACATTTCAAGATTTTAACTTCTGCTTCAGTTCCTGGACAGCACATTGCTTGATATTTCAAAATCTTAAAACTATTGGCATGCAGTGGTGCTACTGGAAAATGTAGTTGTTCATGATTTTAACAGCATATAGGCATGAAATTCTGTGAGACAGAACAGGAGAGTTACACAATGCATCATTTTAGATTCCCACTAGGGAAAGGGAACCCAAAGTGAAAAAAAAAAAAAATATCAGTTATATCAGTTAGTTTTGGGTGGACTGGAGAGAAAGTTTGAGTGTGAAGAGTACAAACTGGAGGAGAAGTAATAAACAAGATGGACAGCAATTTTACCTGGGATTTTTTGGGATCATCAAGAAATAAATCCAGTAATAAGCCAAATTCTGGGTGCTTGATACTGAAGAGCATAAGCAAGTTGCTATCAGATTGCAGTTTGTGGTAATTCTTGCATATCCTTCTGAAGCTCTGGCTAACAACTGCCACCAAAAGGAGAAGCTGGATCAGACTCTTCTTCCCTAGCAGGGCAAATGTTGCATATAAAGGACAGAGAAAGCAGATAAACGAAAGCCAGTCCCACTGTGGACACTGCTTTTGAAATGGAGTAATTACTTTAGCAGCATGAAGAACAAGTGTTATGGTGGCAATTCGGCCCTGCAGTCTGGGTCTCCTGCGAGAGCTGCAGTCCTCCTTCTGTCTTTGAGTGGTCTCTAGCCATTTGTTGCATGATTGCATCGACTTCTTGTGATCAGTCCTTTAATTACCACATATGCTGTATGATGCTCACCTTGGCTTGAGTAGAAGCACAGCTTTTTCCAGGAGGCACTTTGGAGGGAGCTCACATTTCACGTGAGGTGCCCTGGTGCCAATATGCTCTGGTATGGAATGACATCAAACAAACAAGGGATTTCCTTGGAGCGTGCCTCAGGAACCTGAGGAGTTCTTGATGGCATCTGACATCCCATTTGCCTTGAAGTTAACATTTTGATGACATCTCGCCTGGCTGGACATTTATACAATTGTAAGTCATGGATTTTAAGCTGCCTGAAAGAGATTAAACTGTTTTCCAACCAGCTGCTGCAGACTGATGCTTGGCATATGGGTAATGGATAGGGTTACCAATTTGGAAATGTGTGGAGAATTAGTAAATACCTTTTATGAAAACCAGTGTAAAGAGATCAGTGAAATTACTCAGAAAGTAGGAGACAATTGCTCTGTTCTGGCAACCACAAATTTTTTTTCCAGATGAACACTTTTTTCTTGTTTTCAATTTCAATTTCTTGTGTGTATACCACATATAAAAGCTCCTATTACAATGGCATCAGGGAAAAAGAAAAAAAGATGCCCCAGCTGTATATGTCCAGACTTTCACCTTGGCTATCTGGTGACCTGTCTCTCAAACGAGCAGTGTGCCACTGCTTCACACGAAATGAAGGTCTGCCGCATGGTCAAGAGCTATTCTTGCCCTCAGAAGGGTTCTGTGGTCAATGCGTGCCTGTTGTTCTTTTAAAATATGGGTATGGCTCTCCCTTAGCTGCTATTGTAGCATCTCCATCACTCCTTTCCCAAAGCCATTCTTGGTACAACTGTCACTGCAGGATCTGGTGCCCCTTCCCAGAAGACCTTTTGCCTGTTTTCTGGGAGTGGGAGGGGTGAGGTCTGCATGCTTCGGAAACCAGGATTGCCCTCCTCAAGGTGAACTGGTGGGGCAGCTGCTGCAGCTGGTGAGATGCAGCTACCAGGTGGGAACCAGGCACACCAGGCAGGATGCTGCCTCCTGCTCTGGCGCAGGCACAGCCCTTCTCATATGTTCTCTTGCCCTCTTAGTGTCTTCAAAAAGGACTTACTATCTTGGTTCAAAAAATTCAGTCAACCAAAACTGAGTCGCTGACTGGAAGAAACAAAAGCAAACCGAAAATATTAGGGTTTTCAGAGGCATGATTTCTATTAAGGCTGTAAGTGGTTTATTGTGCAAAGGCTTAGGAGAATTACCTATGCCTGTTGAACAGCACAAGCAGATCATAATTTGCAGCATGTCTAGGCTTTGCAAGTGACTGTATTAATGAGTGTGCTGTGACCCAGTTAGGGAAAACATGATCTCTGATAGCTGGTAGTAGTTCAGGTAGTTCAGCACTTCGATGTGGGCAATATTTCTCTTTCCTTAGTAAAACATGAGTTGGGATTTACAACTTTTCCAAGGTTGTAAATGCGAAGATTTAAAATAAAAACTTCCCTACTCTATTTCCAAAGTATTGTTTGAGGGTAATTGCCCACAAAATCTCTGCAGAAGTTATGATGTTTTATTACCTTATAAGAGAAGAAGGAGATAAAAATATGCTGGATGTCTGTTTGAAGACCATCTAAACCAGAGCTTTTTTCCTGTGTATCTCCCCAAGAGGTATCCTGTGTTAAGACCATGTTATTTTCACTTGATGCTTCTGTGTGATCTCTTCATTTGCAGGCAGGTCTGAGTCAAAGCCTTGGAGCACAGCATGTTTGACATTTAGAAAATGCAGACTTAGTCAGCTTGAATGAAACCATAAACTGAAGAAGCTGAAGAAGTACTCTGGGTCTGCACTTCCTTCTTCCCAAAGACATTGGAAAGCTAACAAATAAATTGCACAAAATGAAAGAAAACAGAAGGCTGCTTCATTGGAGGAGAAGTGGCAAAATCTGAGGAGGTATTTAGTCCACACAGGTCTGCCTTGGTGATCATGCCTTGCATGCTCTGGAAATGTGGGTTCTAGTTCACAGCCCACAGACGAGTCCATGCTGCACATGTGAGTGAGTAAAACATTCCTGCTGAAAGTACAGCACCCCAGATGCTACCCCCACCCAGAGGTACAGGCTGCCACTGTGCTGCTGGACTCAGGCTCCTGGACAATGAGGTGAGGTCTGGCAGTCCGCAGCCCAGGCTCCCAATGGCTGGCAGAAATGAAAAGCAGACCACTGCAGGATATCAATTTTAGGAATGTAGGAGTTGCCTCAGCAGTTACTGAAGTTGTATCTCAGACACTGTTTAAAAATATTCTTTGTGTAGGTTGAAATAATGACACTGCATTGTACTGAATGGAGGGAGAAGGGGAAGAAGTAATTGGATTTATTTTCAATAGACATCATTGAAAGGGACCCAACATGAATAGAGATGGTGTTTTCTTCTTAACAGTTTCATAATTAAATTAAGCTAAACTTAGATAATGAGGGTATTGCTTTTATATTTGAGATGTACAAAATCTTTCCATTATTAACATTTAAAAATAGAAGATAGCATCAGAACATTGATTTGGGCATGATGCTACTCGCTCTGGAATTTTGCCATTTACTTCAATTGGAACAGTTCCTTTAATGAAAGTAGACATTTTAGAATAAATACTAATAAAAAAATTCTAAAATATTAACTATTCTAAATATTCTGCTGTTAAGATAGAGAGCTGCAGAAAAGGCTGGTGGTGCATCGAAAGGACTCAGTGAAGAGATCTGAAGTACAAAAAATGAATAAAAGAAGAGGAAGAGTCTGGTGAAAAGTAGGGTGACTCTAAAATTTCCCTCCTAAGACAAAAGGACACATAACACGCTGAAGTGATTTTTATCCCTCTCTGTGTCTGAGAAGCCTATCTTTAAAACAAAGTTTTCTGCATACTCTTTATACCAGATTGTGGCACTGCTGGCTCTGATTCTCATTTAAACTGTAAACTGTAGTCTCTAAAAAACCTGCACTCCTAAGAGTAATTCTAGTGAGCTTCTTGTAAAATGTATGTGAAAGTGAAACGAGACTTGTGGTTTCTGCTGCCGCAAAATTTTCTTGACATTTATTATCTCTGTAGTGTATTTTACCAAAGCCTTTCATTCACTACTATCTGAATTCATGGCAAAGGGTTACACATACTGATTCAATAGTGGTTAAGGGGTCATGCATTAGACCTTTTCCCTATTGCCAATCTTTGCTGTACATCAGCAGCTACTGTATCATAGTTAGACTCCTACAAGTTTGCATAAGACAGTGAAATATGGTAGATACGCAGTGCTTCAGATTTTGTTTCTGTTGAAGCAACCAGATGGGAAAGCAGTTTTAACCATTGTAAGTGCTGCCTGAGTTCCAGAGAAGAAAGTTGCTGCAGGAAGATTCTTATTCCTCACATACCCCTGCCGACAGCTTTGACCCTGGGGGTACCTTGGGAGCATGAGGCACAGCAATTTTCACCCAGCTGTCTCTGCACCATGTTCTGCTCTATGCAATCCATGGTGTTAACTTATGCTGAGACCACAAGCGAGACGTGGATCTGCAATGTATAAAAACTGCCATTTCTCTCCTGTGTGTCTGGGGCTGTATCTGTAGCAGCATTCACAGTCCAGATGTGACTCAGTTTGCAATGCACTAGCAGTAGCAGCTGTATGAACCAACCCTTGGTGACTGAAGGGCAGGGCACCTGCAGTAGTGTCAGATTGTTACGTTTTTAGATAGGTTTTCAGTCTCTTGTTTAAAAATTATTATTATTATTATGGTTGTATATGCTTTAGCGAATCCATAAGGAAAACGGGGGAAGATGGAGCCTAATTACCTTACCTTTTCAGAGGGAATGAATCTGCACAGAATCTTTGACTTCACTGGAATTGTTCGTTCTGTTGAAAGAGCTGAGGGAAATAACACTGTTGTACAAATCTGCTGCAGTTGAACTAAAAATGAAAAATAAATCCGTGCTATATCACAAGGTCCAAGCTGCAAGAGTCAACCAATGTTTGCAACTCAGCTGATCTTTGTTTTTTTCTGGCACCAAGCAACTCCTAAAAATCCAGACGCCACAACTCAATTCCCCCTGCTTCTGGAATGAAGTCAAAACTGCCCTTTCAGATTGACAAGGTGCTGTTCAGTTTGGAGGCTGTCCTGTACATACTGTATGCCCACAGGGAAGAAGCAAATCTTGCCTGTGAAAATCCACAGGATCACTGGGCTCTCATCCGGTGCTCACACCTCCACAAAATGTCACTGACCTTGGAGGGTCACCGAAGTATCAGGTTCTATCCATAGGTCCCTTCCCTGGACTTTGGGAGAAATGAGCTATTTTTGTCAGTCAAAGAGGAGTCAGGGGTATGAAAGTTGTAGGGGAAGAGCTGACAAGATGCGCACATAGAAAAGACATTCAGTAACTTTAGGGGCCTTTATTACTCAGGTTGATGAACTCAGGATTTATCCTTGTCTGTTTTGTGCCTGAGCTGGCATAACGGGGACTGGAGTGTTGGGGGGTGGGGCATGCAGACCCTGCCTAGTGGGAGTGGGGCCAAGGAGGGAGCAGCGTCAGCCTGTCGACGGGAAGGTGGTCTGCTCTACCGGGATGCATAGCCCTGTCTGTGACCTCTTTCTCCTCTGCCAAAGTACAGGATAAATTCTCCTGACTACTTCAGGAGGAAAGTCACTTCTGTTACCTGGCTAGATTTTTTGCTCTTTTCAGCAAATATCCCTTTCCCTTCACTTGCAACTTATTTTATTCCTCTCCTGTGACAGACTTCTGTGAATTTCACATAATGAATTGATGTAATTTTTCTTCCATATGTAAAATAGAGGAGAAAATGCTTTCAAATGCCATTATCTGCACTAACCCTTAAATCCCTAGTAACTGTGATAGCTCTTGATGTTCACAATGCCTGCCCAGGTAGTTTTTGAGAACAGGATATTGCTGTGTAGTGAGTGAATAGGAGTTCCTGGAAAGATGCTGCAGACGCTTAATGGCTGGGCTGACTCAACAGTCAATGCCTGTAAACATTTCCTTGGTTTTAATAATTTTTTAAATCAATCTATTGCCTAGATGATGCTGCTTGTTCAGCTAGGTATGCAACAGCAAGAAGGGCAAGCATGTGTTGTTAAAATTTTGTTAACAATAGTGCTATCTATAGCCTTTCTGCCTATAGTAATGTGAATAGATGTCTCTGCAACTAAAATTTAAGAAAAATATTGATTGTATGAGTTGTGAAATGGATCTTGGATTAATTATAAGGTTTTTTCTATGCTGTGCTCATATACTTTTTCGTAGGGTTTGAATGACTCCCATAAAAAAGAGACAAAGTCCCTGACTACATTTCAACTTGTACATACCTCTGTATTTTTTGTGACTGCAAATATTTTTCCAAGGTTCCTTTTTGCTGGCATTTGAGAAACACCATTTTTTTTTAATACTGTGGCACAGTTCACAAAAAAAGGCATAAGCTTCAAGCTGGTGATAGAATTCAGTTGCCTGCACTCTTAATTTTTCTTGTTGAACAAAAACTTTCAATCCTCTACAAATTTAAGAGATGAAAGCTAGAGATCTTTCATTTTACAGTATTAAGAAAGAGATGTTATTTGTACAGGGAACACATAAGTTTTAAGGAGAGAAGCAGTGATGACACAAACCTAGTCATTCATTGCTACTGACAAACTGAAGCCCTGGACCAAAACTCACCATTTGGTCCTTTAATACAACTTTTGCAGAGGCAACTCTGTTTAGCCAACCAGGTTGCAAAGCAAAAAATGGGTATGCTTGGTCCTTCTAAAGCAACGTACATGCCTACATCAAGACTACATCTGTCTATTCTCAAAATAGAAGGGGCTAGATCTTCTGAAGAGCCATTTCCTCCTGCTATTTTTCAGTCAAATTTTACATTATGTTCTAATTGAAAACTTCTGCCTTCTTCAGAGACATTAATGCATTTGTGCAAAATTTCATTTTACGCTGAAAGCTTTGTAAAAAAACAAACCCAAAAGATTAATCTGAGGACTTGTCAGTGATGCTAGAAACTCAGATTTGTCTCTGTATTTGAGATGTCAGTCAAGTACTCACTGGTACGTAAACATAGCCATGTAATTGCATGCGTTGTGTGTATTGTCTGCTCCAAAATATCTTTTCAAGTCTATACTCCTCTAAGCATGTGACACATACATTTTGGGACTAAATCATGGCAATGCTGAAATGGGAAGTATTATAGAGGAGATTGCATCATTTGCTAGCTATTTTCTTACGTGAAGCAATCTCTCGAGTTCTTCCGGCACAGAAAATACTTGTGGGCACCCTTGGGCAGCCCAGGCAGGGGGTCTCTGCTGGCTCTGGGATTGCCTGAATTCTTCACACAGGCTGTGGATCTCCTCCCAGCACCCCCATGTCTGTGAATGCTTTGAAATACTGTATGTACCAGGCATGAAAAAAGTTCACATTTTTTTCATTCAGGTTTACTTGGTGAGTGTTATATAGATGGCCTTGTTCCACTGGAAGAAGACAGGAGCATGGTGTGCCAGAGTGGGAGTGTGCCTGTGGGACTGACAGGCAGTGGTGAAACAGTGCAGAAAGGCTTGTGTTATGATCCCTTATTATCGGTTTGCGAGAGTGATGTGTGTAATTGCCTCTTGTCTTGATTTCTTTTGGTTCTAATACCTTTTGTAAGAGGTCTGAGAAAGCTGGAGGCCCTAGTGTTAATTTCATTAAGCCTTTTCTTAGGGGCTAATAGAACTGGGAAAGGCTGATGGCTTAGTAATGCTCTGCACCAGGATTCAGAGACTGTTGCTCAGAAACCAAAAGGAGAAGTGGCTTGGTTTGTGTGGAGTCAGTGTGCAAGTGATTAGTCGAAGTGTTGTCTGAGGGTCTTTCAGTCTTTATTTAATAAATGCTGCCAGGTAACCGAAAGGCAAAGTCTATGCTAACTGAGATGGGTAATTTTGCATAGCTCCAGCGTAGTTTACCTAAGCCTGCCTTTATGCTGCTTGAAAACGTCTCTCCCAGGCAGACAGCAGGATTTTTAAAGCAGTCATGCATCCAAGTCACTTAGACCAAAAGTTCTTCCAGGAAGTGAGAAAACACACATAGTTAAAGGAAATCAATATAATATATAAGCTAAGAAAAAATAAGACTGAAGTGTTACAGCTGTAGAGGAAGTTGTTTTGAGGTATCTCCAAAATCTGAAGTTTCAGAGAGGAAAGAAAAGAGGTGGAAATTAATCCAGCCCTATACAGAGCCCCAGGTCTTGCCTCCTCTTTAGCTAACAAACATGAAAACATACCATCCTCCAGCAAGCCAGGGAGCTCCAGGACACAGAGGCATTTCAGGTACCGTACAGTCCTTTCACCACTACAGTGTTATATGTAAAAGCTAATCTCTGAAACCTTCCTTTTCTTTTATGAACTGGTAGGAGGTCTCAAGCTCTTCTGGATGAACTGGTTTTGTCCTTTCCTTTAGAAAGCCACATATCCATAAGCTGTTGCATCCCTCCACAGGTGCGTTTTCTTCTGTCCCTAATACAAATTCTCTTTGCATTTAAAAGCATATTGTCACCTCCAGACCTTTAGAACCAACTCCCTTCTGTGGGAAACGAAAACCTTCCTAACTGGGTTCCTCACACATTCCCATGTAGTTCTCTTTTACCTCACCTTTACCTCATTTCTCCACCAAATGGTTGATAAATGATCCTTGCTCTTGTCCAGTATGTTGTGGGAGGAACAGCGGGATACAAAAGTCTTAACCCAGAAAAGGTAAGTGTGCACCCACATTGCTGTGTACCATGTCAGTTTTGCTGGATCTGGACAGGCCTTTTCTGATTTAGCTACTGCAACATCCTGCTGGAAAAAGAAAAGAGTATTTGAAGTAACTCCACCTGAGGCATTGAGGTTTTATAATGAAAAACAACTCTGTCATTTAAACAAAGGAGTGAAGAGGAAGATGTGTTAGTACATCTGTTTAAATGCAGAGTTTCTTGCCGTTTTCCTGTAGAAACTTCAAAGATGCTTTTTCTTACCAGTGGGTGAAAACCAGTAATTTAGCAGTTTCATAACTGCTCTGCCTGCTTTAGCTGTTGCTGTAAATGTTACTTGATAAGCCACACTTGTGCAAGGCTCCTCCCATATTCGGATGATTGCTTAGTTTGCATTTTCTTTCTGTTTCACAGTGTGGGGAAACTGGGGCCTTTTCCTCTTTATTTTTCCCAGGAAAAATATGGGACCTACCTTCCTTTGGAACAGCTTTCTCCATTGGAGTTTACAGCCACCACCCTGCTTTTAATTGCTCTTTACTGCATTTGATTTCTTGTTTCGTTATTGCGCAAATAATGTAGTCTAAAGTGAGTGAAGAAGGCAAAGGAAAACTAAGTAGATCTATTGCCTTCTAGCCTAGGGTCTTTACCTGAAATATAGGCTATTGTTAACAATAGTTAACAAAAAAAAGTGTTAATGCTTTTTAGGACTAGCAAGATTTGCACTCAAACAGCTGGTGAATGAGTGCTTACAACAACAAGGTCTTTGGCTTCTGGATTAAAGTGTGCCCTTAGAGTGCAAAGATGAATAAAAATTGAGGAAAGGAACTGCTTCCACTTCCTCTTGTTACCTCATCCAGGATGGTCTCTGCTGGCTGTGTTTATGTCCACAGCAGTACCTGGGTACTTATCACACATGCAGAATCTAAATATTCACAGCACTTTTTTCAGACTCTGGTGTGCGTGGGCAAGCTCTCTCTCTCTCCTCCCTGATAACAGAGGCTTTCTGGCCACTGTGCAAGACTTTCGGTGGTGGTTGTTTTATGAGACACCTGGTTTCCTGTCCAAGGCACTGGCAGACCTCCAGCTCCTGCAATTCTATCTCCAAGATGTGTTTGGAAAGAAAATATTCACTTTTATTCTGGCACTGTATTTGCTTTGATTTCTGCTTGTCATTAGTTTTAGTGAATGTGGTGGAAACTTGTTTAATTCTTAAAGTCATTTCCTTCTGCCTTGGCTTATACATTTCTGTGATTTTTGCCTCCCCCAGTGGTGTTGCAGCTGGACATCAAGGTCTTCATCTTTGGTTTTCTCGTTCTAATTAATTTTAAACTCTGCTTTTCTTGCTATTTTTACTGTGTTGATATCTTTTTAGCATTTCCAGGATAGTGCCGAGTAGCAAAAAGTTATTGGTAAAATATCGGTCTTGTTGGCAAAATACAGGTATTGCTGGCTACACTGGTGTCACTGTCTGTTATTGGTGTCATTGTCTGTTATTAGAAATAACACTGAAGATAGGTGAGAGGAGAACACAGGCCTGGTTTGTGTTACTTGTAAGGGCTGCTCTGTGGCTCCTGACCTCTCAGGGAGCTTGTTTTCCACCTCCAAACCTGCATGCAGATGATGATTTCAACCAGGACTTGATGGCAGGGAAGGGCAATGGCTGTGCTGATCTTCACAGGCACTGGTGCCTGTGTGCTTGCCTGTGGTGAAGCCAAGGCCTTCCCCAAATCTGCAGTGAGGGTCAAGAATGCCGCTGCAACAGTGGGTCTCTCATTTGGTGAATCCCTGGCACTTTTCTCGCTGCTTGGTTCATGCTGAGAAGATGTGCCCAGTGGTAGCCATCAGTGTGATTTCCCTCCATTTGCACAAGTCAGTGAGGTTTCACTTTTTTGGTTTGATTTGGTATTTTCCCTGGTATGCTTTTTTCCTCTACACTTACTTAAGCAGATGGTACAATCAAGTTGTTTTTTAAGCGTTGCTTCTTTGATTTGATCATCTCCTGCCATTTTGTTGTTTTTCAGCTTCTCAATTGCAGCTTGGGATTTAGAATTAGATACATGAAAAATGGAAGGAGAAAATGCGTTGTTACCTCAGAATATATTTTTAAATTGAAATTCTGTGAGACTGAGTGAGTTAAAAAGGCTCATTTCTCTAACCAAATGCCAGGCTAGGCTTTCTATTGAAAGTGGTGTAATTGGATTTCCATGGAAAGAATATTTCAATAAAAATGCATCCTTGCAGTGAGCTCTTCACTGCCTTATACTTCATTACCAAAAGGAAACAAAGACATTTCAGGAAGGATATAGTGTGCAGGACGAATAGAAGTAATGTCATACTGTAGCTAAGAAAAGACTGAGTTCAGGAGCTAAGCTAACTCCCAAACACATGAATTCCAGAACAAATGATGTTTTACAGAGTTTTCCCTAGATAACACAGGAAAAGGCATGCAGGAAATTTTGTGCATCTCCATAGTAACAGGCAACTGTCCATTTTTCTACTTTTTTCTGAGTTTCTGCCTCTGAGATGTGCTGTTTCCCAGGAAAAATGATGTGTCTGAAATGTGTATTGAACTCACAGTAATGAAGTGCTCTGCCAAGTCCAGTGAAAAAATGAAGCCAATGACACCGTTTAAACTTATGGATGTTTAGGGATCAGATGTATTACTTTGTCTACGTTAAAAAAAAAAAAGTTCTTATGCTAATATATTAAGACTAGATTGAGCGCTGATTTTTAAAAAACTTTGATATGGCCATTCTCCACCTTCATCATAGCCTTCAGCATCCTTTATGTCATGTTTAATATCTGTACAGGAAGCATGTTAGTCACTATGACAAGTTTCTTAAGTAAGATATTAGTTGAATCAGAGGACTACTTAGATTAAGAGTGCTTTGGATAATATGCATCATTATTATTTCCAAATAACAGTCATCAAATAGCTTGTGCTTGTGCCTTTGCAAATGTGATCAGTTATTTGCAGGAAGACAGTGGTTTCCTAAAGGGGAGGCTCACTGGTTTCATGCATATCTCTCTATGGACAGAGTTTTTAGCAAATTTGGGATTTCCTCACTCTTTGCACCTTCTATTTAGAAATGTTGTGATGTCAAGCTTAGAAACATCCCCAAAAATATGTCTGTTTGATTTGGCTTAAAACCTTCTTTCTTCCCCAAACCCTGCACCTGGAAAACAAACAAAACATGGCTTCAGTTCTCAAAGATAAAATGAGTTTATAGAATTGTCTTTTCTTTCCACTAATATCTTGCCATTTCATTACAACTCTTTTTTCCACTTGAATAAGACCAGGAAAAGAGTCTGGAAGTGTGGAGTCTTCATCTCAGTGTTCTTCCAGAAAAGTTTTAGAATGGAAAATTTTCACAACATGGTGATTTTCTGTTTTGTCCTGAATGGCATCAGTCAGTCCAAATCTCCCTTCAGCTGTTTTGTTTCTGTGTCTTCATGGGCTCTAAAACTCTCCAGGGCTTTTCTTAGGAGTAAGAGAAACACCTTAATCCTCCTAACCTAGTGAAAGTGTTGTTACCAGTACACAGTGGAACTATTCCAACTCTCGCCACTAAGGGCTTTTGTAAGCATTTACTCATACAAACTGCTGCTCTTTGTGGTCTCCTCCTGTGTTTTGTAGTGAACGACCAAAAGAATCAGTTCTGTAAATGGCACTTGGATGGCATTTGGGAGATGAAGCGAACTGTGCTAGGGAGTGGATGCCTGAGATGAATCCGTTGCATGAAAACAGTTCAAAAGAGTTGATTTTAGCCCAGAAAGAACAGTCAGCAGAGGAACTATCCTTTTGAGGGACTTAAATGCGCTAGAGAGGAGGTTTGACTCTGAACATAACATAGGCCTGGAGCTTCCCCCATCGTGTCTTCATGGACACATACTCATTGCTTGAGCTCTAGCAATATAACTAGCTGATTTTTTTATGGTTCAGCTTTTTATTATTAGACTATTATACTTTGTAAAGGTCTGCATGGTGAGTGGCAGAAACAAAAACATATGCTTAATTTATTATACACAACTCTGCTCTAGGCCACAAGACTGACTTTGTTTTGTGCAGCACTTTAAATACTTAAAACCCAATAGCTTCAACTAGAAGTAACACAAGGCCCTCCCAGAAGAGAATCAGGACTTTTAAACACACATGCTTTTGGCATAAGATGAGGGGTTGTTCAGTAGGGAAGAGTAGCAACATTATCATATGACAAGCCAACCTATCTGGTCCTTTAGATGGGATTAAGTTCTGGTTGATGTTATTTTGATGGACTCAGCTGCCCTGCAGGCTCAATCAGGTGTCAAGTAGGGTGGATCCATGGAGAAAACATGTCATACCACTATTCTGTGTAAAACTGAAAGGGTAGCGCTAAAAAGAGTGATGCTCCTGGTGTTTGTGGATACAATTGTTTTATTTATCCATAGTAACTTAGGTTTCTGCTGCCTGTTAACAGTAAAAGAAAGTGGATTGTGGCAACATTGGACAAGAATCAGTTAACTTATTTTTCTTTGCTGCAGGGTGGATAGTTTTACTGATAGTTTTAAAAACAACCAGAGTCAGTGCTACATGCAGCACTGGAAAGTAAAGGGTTCTTTCCTTTAATATCCTTACCAGATCCAGTAAAAGCAGCTGCACTTTGTGTTTTTCCATCTTGCCCTGGTGATGACTTTAACCTACAGTAGTAGTGCCCATGTTTCTATGTCATGCAGTTGTTTCTCTCTCTGCTTCAGACACTACCAAACTTCCTGAGTTTCCAGCCTGCTGGTCTTGTACTGGTGATGATTAGCTGAAGCCTTATAATCTCTTTTTGTATTTCACATATACCTACAGCTAAACTGGTTCTGTGAATTCAAAAGAAAATGAATGGCTTTCACCACTTCCAGGTCTAGTGACAGTAGCATTTTTCTTAATCTTAGAAAAAGCTCTTCTGGGACTTTTTCAAGGCATTTTTATATCATGAAAGTATTTATAAAAGAAGCTATTTTACAAGACATTTTGATATTAACATGTTTATTAATCTGAT
>VXBO01011619.1:0-10086 GCA_013400135.1 Rhinoptilus africanus
AAAAAAAAAAAAATATTTTCCGTATGCTTTCCTCCGTGTTTAATGATATATAAAACTTGAGAAGCTACTATTGTCATATTGTTAGGTGAAGTTATTTTTAGCATTTGCTTTCGTATAACAGACAGCAAATCATTAGTGAAAAAGACTGCCATAGGATAATTAGAAACCATTTTCTCTTTCAAACTCCGCTTCTGCTTCCCTTCAGTATTTCTGTGAGTAAGAGACCATTACCTCATCTCAGCACTCCATCTCATTGCTAGGTTCTCCTAATGAAACTGGAATTTCTGCAGGAATCCAGGATATGACTAACAAGAGATTCACTAAGCAATAAGGTTTCCAATTTCTGAGTTCTGGACACCTCTTTAAGGACTCTCTTGACAACTGTAAACTTCTTTTAAATAAATATTGACATACCAGTTTGAAAAGTAATGAAGTGTCTTTTCTTTCTGCAATATGGAGCAGTAAAAAAGATGTGTTGATTTTTTTGGTTACCTTAATGGATAGAATTGAAGGCAAAACAATAGATAGTTTGATTATACAAGAATTTTTAAATGCATTACTCCGCTATTATTGGCAACTTGGAATCTAGATTTGCAATTATCTAGAGCTGTAAATTATTTAAAATCAATATGTCGATACTTTGAGTGATATGTGTTTAATACAGGGCTAGACATTTATTTGTGAAGATACCTCCTTTTTATTGGTCTGGTAAATGTAGCTATTTAGAAGATATTTACAGATGATCATAATTTTAATAGCATATGTGTATTACTGAAAATTGTAGATGGAAAGAGCCCAGCATTCCATCTACTTCTTAAATCTGCTACACATGTATATGCTGTAAAAGACTTGAATGGATTTTTCTGTATAATCAGTTGTAGACTCCTTTTGGTATGCAAAAGTGGGTTTGGGTTTTTTTTTTAGAAATTACCAGCCGGGGCAGCATGGCACATATATAAATGCATTTATTTACAAATTTTAGATTATTGTTCTCAAAATAGAAAAATCTTCAGAAAAATTGGACTATTGTCCTCAAAACATTTTTTAAATTAATTTTCTCTTTAAAAGATTGTATTTTTGACAATTTTAAGTGTTTCATCTGAAATACAGATAGCTAGATGTTTTTAACAGATTTTTAGTTTAATTGAAAACCTGGTTTTGCACTGAAAAAATAGGACTGATGAGCAATTCCAGACAAATCTCTTTCTTACTGTTCCCTGTAACAGCTTTTTATAGCATGTGACTGCAATTAGAGTAGTGGACTTACATTTGAGTTGATAGTTATAAAGGTTGTGCTCTTACTTGATAAGGAGAGGAAATACTGGATAATAAAGTGACAATTTTCTACATTGTTTTTCGTAATAGAAGAAAGCAGTTGACAGTGTTAGATTTTAGGAATATTAATACCACTCAATGTATATGACAAGTGGTTTTCTTTACAGCAGTTTCACACTTTCTGATTTTGTATCTATTCTTTGAATTGCATTTGAGCTGAGGAGAGTGCTCTCCTACAAGTCTGACAGTAGTGGGTTCTGCTTCTGACAGAGAACGCCTTCTCATTATTTCTTCCTTGCTCTTAGTGAGGCTTCTCAAATCTATTTTTATTTTCCTCAAGTAGAATAAACTTCAAATAAATTAAACTTCTTATCATATTGCCTTCTTCTCTGTGGTCTGATCTTTCTCATCGTAGTCTAGTAATTTATTTGTTTATTTAAAGTGATGGAGGAATGCAGATCTGTGAATAATTAATAAATAAGCAATAGGAGTAGTTTTCATTATCTGTTTATCCAGTACATTTGAGAAACGTCTTGCTGGTTAGTTCTTATTTTTGCAGGAATCTTTATATCTTAAATGAAAGTCCTTCAGCGTTTTATTGTATAGTGAGTTCAGGACCTCATCCTTAAAGCTTGAATGCTCTGTTTATTGTAGAAATTAAAAGCATGGCCATGGATGAATGGGTGGGGAAAGAAGAAATCTTTCTCCTTTTTTTATAGCTATTGAGAAATTACTTGACTACTTTATATATAGAATCTTTATATTTAGATATATATGTTTCTTTTTCTGGTTTTCATGCTTCATTATGTTTATGTTCTTAAGTTGGCAAAGGTATGCTAGGATGTAGCGGTGGCTCTTTTTTAAATGAAAGTAATTTTGGAAAGCATGTATATTGGTACATTTCTTGGTATAGGAATTTTTTATGCATATCATCAACATTCCAATGCTTTTTTCTGTTTAAAAAAGGAAAATTCCCCAAACTCAGTATTTCATCAAGGGATGTGTTTTTAATATTTAATTCTGCTGTAATTCCTTCTGATTTCTATATAAGGACCAGAAAATGGACAGGAATTGCACAAGTGTGAGCACTGCTTGCTTAAACTTCTAAATGTTGCATTACTGTAAGTGTAATCATAGCTATGTGCACATACCTAAAGTTGTTAATCTCTCTCTGAAATTTTAACAGGGCATTTGCCTTAAAAAATTGGTGTGATGTTCATTCACTTTAAATCCCTACTTGTAGTCTGGTCATTTAAGAGTGCGACTCTATAGAAGTACATTAACTTTAGGAGCCAATATTGGCTTCTAGAGGGAATGAGAGAGTGTGTGGAGGAGAGGGCCAGGAGTCAGGGTAACTGGGTTGGAAGATCTGTATCTCAAGAGACCATCAGCCCTCCTTTCAATCTTACAGGTATAAACTGTGTCTTTTCTAGCCTACTGCATCAAAACTGCTTGACGACAGAAGTGGGAAGTGCAGTGGCAGCAGTAATTTCCCTGAAAGACTGTGAAGGATGAGGAGAAAGTTTGTTTCCTAAAAAAAAACCAGCCGGGGCAGCGAAGGGAACAGAGCTTTAATCTTAATTCCCATGTACTAGTCAAAATTCTGAGAACAAGAGAAAATGTCCAGCTATGGAAAAAAAAGAATATCTTTTCTGTTCACATGGTAGCTCTGCCCTTCCTTTCAGTAGTTTTGTTTTCGAAGCACTAGTGCAACTACTCCTTGTTGAGGTAGAGGGTTGATATTAGACTACAGCAGCAGGCACTGACCCACCTGGAGATCCCACCACAATTCTACCCAACAATAAAAGCAACAACCTGCTGAAGTCCACAGACTTTCAAATAAACAAAACCTAAAAAATGCAATATTTTATTGCTGGCTTCTGCTCTGAACGGTCACCCCAAATCTGCTTTGTAATTCTTCTGAAGTTTCAAAATGGAACCACGTCAATATTGAGCTCATAACTCTCCTAAGTATATAGAAGTTTTTCATTAAATTGTTCTACAGAGGTACAATACATTCCATTTCACTTTAGCTTTTTTCCAAGTAGAGCATACAGAATATAGCATGGGATGGTTTTATTAGCAGCACATTGAGAGCAATTACCACTGGAATTGAATCTACATCAAGATAACAACAGGCGATTATACTATTTAACAACTGTTAAATGGTGTTAATGGCTAAGTGTAGACCACAGGCCCAACAGATTAGGACGCAGTGAAATTCAGCAAGCATGTAAATTAACAAAAATTAAATGGATAATTTAGAAATATTTGCCACTGAAAAGCTGCAAATTATTTTAGAATGCACTAAGTACCTAAATTTTTTGTAAGTGAAAACACTGGTAGGGTAAGGATGGTAATTTTGCTGGAGGCTTTTTAAATTTAAAAAAATGATTTTAATAAAGTGTATTCAAGAGGGGTCTTTAGATGCACCGCATTCCTTTTTTTTTTTTTATGTCCCAGTTTTCAGGGTTGATAACTGCTATTTTGATGTGTTACAAAGAACTTAGATGCTTAGCTGGATGAAGGCAGCTAGTTGGCAACAGTACACAGTCAAGTACCCAAATGACAATTTAGTCTTGGAGTGAAAGCAATTTGAGGTTCACAGTATTTTGTGAAGAAAATACTTTGGTTCAGTTCAACGAACTAAAAATATGTTTATTTAAATCGACCTAGCTTAACAGAGGAAGTTGTATTTCCATTCTCCTGATAGAAAATAATTTAAAATATACCTAAAAATTGAAAATATTCTCTGTAGAATCTGTTTCACTGCTCTAATGATCACTGTAAGCACAATTTTATTCAAGTTGCCATTCTGTTAACTGCTCCGATTTATTTAGAATTTGTGTAGACATTCAGAAAATGCAAATTAATACCTTCCTCAAATTCCTTTCTAAAAGCAGCTTTTCCTAAGGCACCTTAATTCATTCTGTGGCAACAGGAAAAATTGAATCAGTTGTTTGGACTTCAGCTGTATGAATGTGAGGACACGGTCCCAGTCTCTCAGCTGTTAGTCCAAGGAAGACATCCCACATGGATGAGGTGGGACTGGTGTGCCTCTTGCCACTGACCTATACTGTGTATAGGTTACTCCTGGTGGGTCGGTCTTGGGCTTCTTTTGTGCCCAGCACACATAACTCCAGACCTGACAATTAAAACTCTTCGTCTAGTGTTGAGGACTTTGTGCCATGGAAACAATCATAAATATAGGAGAAAACACTGAAGGTTTTTATAAGATCTCAATTTTTGTTACAATAGAGATGTCTACCTGTATTTTTTCTTATGGTGCTGACAGATTTGAAGATATTTCTTTTGGAAATACAGTTGCAACACATTGAAAAATTTGTCTATTTAACATTTTTTTCTTTGACACCTCACCCCCACCCCCCGCAATTTCGAGCTCCTGCTAAAATCTTTGTGTAATCAGTTCTAGAATGTGGCCACAGGGAATAAGCTGGAATTACCTACTTCAGGCAGCTTTCTTGGTAGTTAAGTATCCATTTAATATGGACCAAATGCTAAAAGATCTTCAATTGCCTTTGAATGGCAAGTCCCATAAGAAGCAAATGAATGCTGATGGGTTATCAGTCCAGATAGATGGGAACAGAATAATGAAGGATGTGAATGATTCATTAAAAATACCACTTTTTGTGTTAAGCGTGCAGTAACCCGCTCAGAGTCTAGGCCATGCTTTCCATCTGTTAATTCTATGTTATTATGGTTTTGATTTCTTGAGAAAACAGATGGCTATCAACTTAAACAGGTGTTCACATTGCACTTTCAAAAGTTTAAATGCTGAACAGGTAGAACTTGAAGTTTGCTTTGTTACAAAGGGAATTAATTCTTTGAAAGATGTGCAAGTAGAGAATAATAATTTTGGGGGAAAGAGGGTCAAGTAATTCACTGGAAATACACCTACACACACTTACCTATGGACCTCTGCCATTATAGAATGCAAGGAGACATGACAGCAGAAAGATTTAAAGAACCAGTTTCTTTTTGACTCCTCTCCTGTAGTTTGTCAAGAATATATACATCACAAAAACGTGGCTTAAATGCATTGCAGTAAGTGAAAGAGGAATGTGTAGGGAAGCAGTTACTGTTCGGTGATTCTTCTGGATTTTTTGGGTGGCTCAGTATGTTGCCACCTTGTTAGAATGCAAACACACAGGACCAGCCATCCTCTGGATTAAATGAGGTCTCATTCAGATTTTGTAACTTTGTTGCTCCAGTAACCAACTGTAGAAATTCTCTAATTCTGAAAAAAAGTTTACTAAAATAAGGTGGATGATGTCTACTATGATTTGATTATAAAATGGCATAGCATTACCTTTGATGCTGATAGTGTGCACTGTTTTCCAGCATAGCTTTTGTATAAATTCATTGTACATCTAGTTTTGCACTGATAGTAATATAAAAAATGTATTGGTAAATAATGCAGCAGGATTGGGCTGTTCTTACATGCATACAGTTTTCTCTCTACAATTCTCATTAAAGATTCAAGAAGCTGCTGCTGTAGTGAGATCTCATTGTGAAGACCCTGTTATTTTTTATGTTATATATTTCAGCATATATACTCGTATTTAGTGAACAGGTAAGTAATTTAAATTACCATACACGGATCAAATGAACAACATGGATTCCTATGAGGCAAAATCTATGCTTGTTTGTTCATTTGCTAATTAGCAGATAGATGCCCCTATACCCAAGTTCCAAAATATAAGGTGTAATATCACCCTGATTTACTCTCCTTTATGGGCTCTTTCACCTTGTGACGATCAGCAAGGGAAAAGGATCAGTAGGTTACAAAATCTCAGCCCTCTCTCTCTCTTTTCATGTTGATGATCTCTGAATGGTTGACAGGAGGGAGTAATTGAACAAAACCTTGACTTTCCTTTTGGAAACACTTCCAGAGTACAGAGTGACATTGCTCTCTACCTTTCATGACCGTCTGTAGAGTATTTTCCTTCAAGAGCAGAGAGTGAAGCAGAATTACTGACGGGGACATTATTTATCCATAAATACATGATGCAGAGCCATACAGTGAGGTACTAAGGGTAGCTTCTTCCTGATCTAAGCTTCCAGTCTGTAAGGATGGGATGCTGTTGAGTTTTTTGAGATGTGTCTCAACTGTGATTAGAGTTGCAACACTAGCTGATGGAAGTCTAAATGTGCTTACATTTACCAGCCTTCTGTGTGAAGAATAACGGCTGGTTAGCTAAGGTACTAGGAAACATGGAACAGTGAAAGTTATTTACAACGTACTTCTTCACATACCAAATATTTTGTACCTTATGTTTGAATGTGTATAGCTAAGAGTAAAAAAAATTAAGTGTTATCTTATTATTACTCAATTATTTTTATATTATTATTGCACAATAACCTATTGAAGGTTTGTTGAACATTTGTAGGATTGACCAACTATTAACATTTCTCTTCTGGGCTTTTAAGCATCATAAAATATTAGACTTTAACCCATTCACTGGTGTATGAAGAGTGCTCCTACATTAGCAGTTTGGTTTACTGAAGGGTACAGATTTGCTTTGTATCTGACCTTGGAGCCTTGCAGCCCTCAACTGAGCATGCTCTGAGTGCACTGGAAATGTATTTCCTGCAGGTGGAAAAAGGGTGAAACCACGTGGATGCAGGGTCCTTCAGCAGCTAGCGCTCTGTGTATGCTCTTGGATACCAAGAGCAGTTTGCAGCCAGCGCAGGCTTAATTTCCAGTAAAGATAAAAAGTGGGCCTGTGGTCTTGGAACTGGGGTGCACTGGAGGAAAATGAAGCTCTCTCCTTCCCCATTTATACCAAGACATAGATGTCCCATAGACATGCCGACATACTCTGTGGACTTGGCTCACTTCTGAGGGGATAGTTCCAAAAATGTGCGAAGGAAAAAAATATTATATGGAATGTTTATGTTATATTAAAGCCAAAAAGCTCCTTCCTACTCAAAAAGCTCCTTTCATCTGTTGATGGGGCTATAGAGAAATGTATTAGAGCCTAGGAAGTGGAAAAGACTGCTAAAGACATCCTTAGAAAATTCTGTATGTAATTGTACGGATTCCACAGTTTGCATGTGGATTCCATTACAGTAGATATAGTTTCTGGGGATTTGCTTGCTTGTTTCTTTTGCTTTAAAACATTGGGTAAAAATGAATTCAATATTGTAGATATTGCTATGTAGTGAAAAGACAGAGCTAAAGGAAAACAGAGGTTTTTGGAATTATTATGCTCTACTTATTTTCCAAATGAGTTGTTTTCTTGTGAGCTACCACAACAGTTAGATAGTAGGGGAAGAAAACATACAAATCTATTACCCCTCTAGTCAACTGAACAATAGGATTATGTACACAGGAGCAAATGCCTTTCAGTTGTTGAGTGATGTAGTTGATGTTTCCTATTAAGAACAAGAAGACTTAGTCTAAGAGGCCAATGCACTTTTTTATAGGTCAAAGGAAATTTCCCATAGCAGAAACAAAACAAAATCTATTTTAAAAGGACTTACGGAGTCATACTAAGAAAAGCATTGGTTGATATGAACCAAGAATTATTGTTTCAGTCAACCAGTGACCGAGAGCAGGACGGCTAATTCTGTACGTGCTGAGTCACATCTTCAGTATAAATCAGGGCATCTCTACTGACATAGTGCTTCCCTACTGACCTTCAGTGCTTGAGGATGTAGCCTACCGTGCTGGAAAGGCTCTCCTCCCTTCTGCTGTTGGGCGTCTGCTGTGTTAATGTAGCTTCAAATGAATTTCAGACATGCTTTTAACCTGCCACGGTGCTGAAGGATGCAAAAGAAGATGTGGTTTTTCACTCTGTAATTTTTAGCGATAGAGCCAAACATGTATTTATGCAGATCGCTTACTTTATCATAAGTACTTTTTATTGTTGCGCTAATGAACACAACAGGGTGGGTGTTAGTGAGCTAGTAACAGATGCTTCAGGGTTGACTTTTTTCTTGAATAAAAAATTATAATATACAATTTATAAGGTTTTATTTGACTCCTATGCTGTCCCACAAGCACCATACTTACAACAGCGGTTGTTACACGTAATGCTGGGACCGGAACTACCTAAAACAGATGAGTATTTGTGATGTTTGCCACTAGCTGCACTTGCGGCCTGCCCTCAGCGGATCTGAGGTGAGGAGGAGGAGGAACGGATCAAGTGGGACAAAGGGCTGGCTACGCAGGCTGCCCTGGCAGGCAGCTGGAGCCCGGTCTCCTTTGGCACAGCAGGCATGTACCGCACAAACTGTGCAGCTGCTGGCCTTGCTGCTCTGTCCTTGCTTTCTCTTTTTAAGAAATTTAAGGATTTATTTGCATTCCTTTTTTTTTGTTTTGTTTTGGTTTTTTTATTATTATTATCTTCTATACCTTGCTTGAGCACTTGCTGACAATTGCATAACAAATGAGCCAGAAATACGTACTGGTTTGCTTTTTGAGTATTTGGGGGATTTATTAGGGATAGTCCTGAAGCTAACCCTAGCTGAAAATTTGAAGGAATACAGCTACATCCTGTCCTTGACATAATGTTACCACTCTGCATGCAACTGAAGTGCATTTCAGATGACTCAAGGCCCTAGTTCTGCAGTATGGTGACAGGAAGGAGGAGGAGGAGAGGGGAAGTTGGAGAAGTAATAGAGAGCTATCAAAAAGGTAGTTCAGTGCTCTAAATGACCACTGTGCTTCACTCACACTAATAGAAATATAGTTAAATTTCACACCATATCCCAATTTTACTCTCTTCTGAAACATTTTTTACAGTTTAGCCCTGTGATTACCCTTTGATGTTTCTGAGGAAAGTGTATATATAAGAAGTATGTATGAGAAATATCTGCTCTAAAAATTAGACGTGGTCTGTAATTAACATAATCTGTTTGACAGCTTCACAGTATGCCTGTCTCAAAATGTGTTGATGATTTTTATTTTTTTGATGTTTAATTTTCATTTTGTTCCACTTAGTGTACATGCTAAATTGATAGAAATGAAGATGCCTTTACATAGATGTTTTCGTATTTATGTATCAGTGTAAATCCCTTGCACCATCACTCCAAAATTGATTCGGGTATTATGGGAGGAGGGGGCTGCTTATCTTTCACCTTTTCCTCAGAAACAAAGATTAAAATTAGGTGTCTAAAACAGAGAAAATTGCATATAGGAATGTGGAGTCAAAGCAGTGTAAACACAAAAATGTTCCTGTTAATTTATGTGAGTGGCTTTGCTGAAATAAATGAAATTTATAGCCTTTTAAACATTTTTAGCATCAGGACTAAATTTTTTTTTGAATAATGCCTTACACATAGTATTGTTTCTACAGTAAAATTGTCTTATGAGTCTTTGACTAATATTTTGCCTCTTTTTATTTTTTTAATTAAATAAAACCGGGATTTAGTTTAGGTGGTAAAGATAATGAATTGCCTTAAATAAATTGCCTTCATGCTATGGGAAGTAGTGGGTTGGGGCTCCAACTATAAAAATGTAATATAGGTCAATTAATATGAGATTTTTTCCCCTACTGGACTTATAATTCATTCTTAGTGTTTAGGAAGAAAAGAGTGTAATTTTTATTTCATATGTTCTACTTCCAGTTAGTTAACAAGCCAGTTCAGGTTTTTTTCTCCCTCTTTAGGAAACTAAATAATGATTTGCATCCCACTTCCTCATATTTAATTAACTTGATACAACATTCTGTGATAACAGCATAATAAAATAATTAGAAATATATATTAATTTATTTTGTGTCATTTCAAGTTTTAGTACCCCTCTAGATTATGGTAAAGAGAAGGAAAGGGAAATGACACCCA
>VXBO01011629.1:672-26255 GCA_013400135.1 Rhinoptilus africanus
TAGATGATCTTTAAGGTCCCTTCCAACCCTGACAGTTCTATGATTCTATGATTCTAAGCTGAAGAGCTTAATGGGAAATCATGCAGAGCTGCCCTTAACACAGCTCGCAGCATGACCTGCAGGGACCCAGGTGAGATGTCTATGTGCACAGGGACAGTCATGTGCACAGGGACAGTCTGGCCCCTGTGCTGACATGTCTTCTGGTGAACTGAACAACAAACCCAAACCCAGACCTTTCTGCTTGTCTGCTATCTGCTGCCACTAATCCACTTGAGATAATTTGACAGCAGTGATCAGAATGAATTAATTTGGGATTTGCAGGCTGTCAAATGTTTTTCCTCAGGCAGCTTTCTCTTGAGTGTGTGGACTTTGGGGATTAGCTGCTATTTAAAGCAGCAACATACGAACTTCCTCGATGGCCTGTGCTCTGTCCGTCCAGCTGAGCTGGAGCAAGTAGTGTGTGCGGGTGCAAGCCTGCTATTCAGTGCTCTGCTGCTCTGCCTTGGCTCCCCCATCCCTGGTGGGATTGATCTCGCTGAGTTTACAGCATCAGGGTGTAGGTTCTCAAGTCTTCCTGTCTTCTGGGCTCTGCTCTGTGACAGGTTGTTGCATTGGAGACCTGTGCAGCCTTGACCTCACCAGGTCAAGGTGAGTTACTCCTTGACAGCCACTTCTTTGGGGCTAATGCAGCTATTATTCCTTGTTCGCTTCTTGACATAGGCAATTCAGTATGCTGCTTCCACTTCCAGAGTTCATCCTCTGCCCCATGGGAATCAATTTTCAGTCCTAGGAGTGATGCAGCTAAATAGAAAGAACAAGCTATGATAAAGGGGCAAAGGAGTTTGGGGAGTGGTGCAGGGACATGGTGAGGTGCTGTGTGAGCTGCGCCCCAAGCTGTGAGGAGCAGAAGCAAGTGTCCGCGGCTGGGGACCAGGACATGCAGTGCAGAGGCTGCTGTCTCCCTGGCCCAGCCCAGTAGCAGTGTGGGCAGGAGAGCTCTTGGCAGCAGTGCATCCAAAGAGAATGTGCCATGTTCCCCTGCCTGCCTAAGCACTGAAGCCCATGATTTGTATCTTTCATACATGGACATCCATACCTTTTTTTTTTAGCCAAATTTTTGACTTGAGTGGACACAGTGAGGGCAACTGGAATCATAGAAGGCTGTGGTAGATGTCCTCAAGTTGCATCAGGGGAGGTTTAGATTAGATATTAGGAAATTTTTTTATGCTGAAAGGGTTGTCAAGCATTGGAACAGGCTGCCCAGGGAAGTGGGAATCATCATCCCTGGAGGAATTAGTGTGCTTAGTGACATGCCTTAGTGATGGTTTTTGTCAGTGTTAGGTTGATGGTCGGACTTGACGATCTGAAAGGTCCCTTCCAGCCTAGACAATTCTATGATTCTGTGATTCTAAGATCCTGAAGTCTGGAAACCACTCGTTGAAAGGCAGGTGCTTAAAAATATATGTAAAGGCTGAGATCTGCTGCCTGACTATCAAACGGGCAGAGAATATGACATTTCCCACAAGCTTTTATAACAACTATTTGGCAACAAAACAACAAAACTACTCAATAGATTTGTCGTCTGTGTGCCTGACATCAAGTTTTTGCCTTCTTGTTATGTCTGGGTCCACATTTTCCTCCTTTTTTTATACAAAGAATCTTTTGTGTGCTTGGCATTGGAAATTTTGAGTAGCCAGGATGAAAAAAGAGTAGGTGCATTGGGTCTTCTGGTCTTTATCTTGCAAATGCGCTTATCTGGGATGCTGCAACCTGACAGGAGGTCCGTTACATCCATGGAGAATGCTGTGTTTGACCATGATAGGCCTGTACTTGCATTGGCAGGAGCCTGATCAGCAATCCTGTGTTCAGAAGCTATAGTTTCATTTCCCCCAGCAGCTGCTGGAGAAAGCCTTCTACTGCCTCTGGGATAGAATAATTCTTTGATCTTTCCAGTAAGCTTTGGTTTAAAAACATAAATACGTTTTTTAAAATGTTTAGATGAAAATCAGCACTCAGCCCACACCTTCCTATTTTCAAACTAGGAATTTTTAATTGGACAGAAGCAGAGACCTGTGACAAGAAGAGACAGCAGCTAGAACTGTCCTGGTGACTGATTTTGCATTTGAAAGTTAATATAGAAAACTTTTAAATCCAGAAATATTTTAGCTGGCAGTTGTTTAAATTGAATCCTCTTAAAATAGCTTGAGTTATTTTAGAAGCCTTTTCTGCCTTGAGCTTCTTAGTACCTATTAGGAAATATTAAGTGCGCATTCACTATGCTAAAAAGAATAATGGAGATCTCAGAGCAATCAGTTCTGTGTGGGATGCTTAAAGCGTTAACATATTTTGAAGTGATTATTTCCAAATTAAGATATCTAGAGTTGGAAGTGATCATAATGTGACTTATGCAGTCGAGAGACATGGAGTAGGAAATAGAGAGAGCTGGCAGCATGCATGTGTCCTGAATTAGGATTAAGTGTTTATGTGTGCACTCTCTCAGCTCATTGCTATAACATTATTAATATCCATCCATTTATAATTGATGTAAAAGCTATTCACCCTAAGAGTCAGTTTCTGTGATCTGAGAACCTCACATGGAGCCACTAATCTCAGCCAATTTACAGCAAATAATGTTGTTATTTGTTATTGTACAGGTGGTTTTATTGTTTCCTTTTTTTGTACACAGGAAGAAATTTTCTTTTCAATGGATAAATAGCATTGCTGCCACAGCAGAGACAACGCATCTTCATTTTGCATGGGGAGACATGTGCCAGAGAAATCCACATGATGCTGGACTGGCATGTGCCACGGTGAGTTTCTGTCAGGCGTGTCTTTGGCCGTCTTGCTGCCCCTTGGGACCCTCAGGATTTTGAGACCATTAATGCTTGCTTCTCTCTGGAAACCCCAGGGAGGTTCACGATCCCTAGCCAACCTGGGATGGGAGCTCTGGGTAGTGGCTGCAGCTTCAAGCTTTGAGATGTATTTTTCAGCCTGCAGTCATGAGGAGGTGGCAATTGCACGACCCTGTGGAAAGCAGAACAGTGATGCTGTGTGGGACTGCCAGCGAAGAAGCCGATATCTAACTGCCTGCCTCCTCCCAGGGCAAGTCCCTGGCATGGAGAGGATGTCAGGAGGAGGAGGGACCCACAACTCAGACCAACATGGAAAGGCAGGGTGAAGCAGTGTTGGGAGGTAGGCAGTGGGTAGTTGTGTTATAGGCTGCAGCAGCAGCCATGTGCACATGCATTTTTGCAAGCTTCTGGGGGCTATTCCAAAACCAAAGAAGTACTGCAGGAAGGGGACATCCTGTAGGCATGATAAAACTAGTGCCCATTTTCCCTGCTAAGTCCTAAGGCCAGCCCTGCAGCTTTGCAGAATGAACCTTCCTCTGTTTATATGAGCACATCCCTGTTTCTGGCACTTTTTCTGTAATGTGTGTTTATAAAGATGCCCACTCACCCCCAAAACCAGAAAATGGTGCATGAGAAAAAGTTTGTCTTAAGCCACAGCATGGAAACATTTTCATGCTCTTTCTATTTGCTTGTCCTGCTTCTCAGAGACAGCAGCTCAGGCATATCTCTCTGTAACCACACAATCCTGAAGGACAGAGGTTTCTATCCACTTCTTGGGCTGCTGCAGCTCTTTCTAAGTCCACCTTATTACTGAAGTTGCTGCTATTTAGCCAAGGAATTCAGCACAAACACACATCACACACAGACACAATTTGATGGTTCTGCATGGCTCTTCACCCAAAACACCAAAACGTCTGGTCTGCATTTATTCTAAAAAATTCCCCCTAGTCTACTGAATTAATGATTTATCTTTCTTATGCAATGTGCTAGCAGCTATTCTATTAGAAATGAAGGTTAATGTCTGCACTTGGGGCTTTCTCCTTACACAAAATTGCCTCAGCCTTCAAACTCCTTTGTGTTGTGGTCAGTGCTCTGCAACAGTGACTTCATGTTTATCAAAGGAAATGCTAGGATTTCAGAATGTCTTGAGTAATAGTGGTGCCAAACAGCTTCTAGAGGGTGTTAAAATACTTTTCTAGTTTGACAGGTTCATACAGCAGACATTTGTTAACAAACAAAAGCACTGGTTATTGGCATCTGCTGTAAAGGCAGTAAAATTAATGCAAATCAAATTGGGCACAGAGAGGGAATGATAATCCACATTCTCCTTCTCCCAGTCTGGAAGGAGCCACCCTGAACTTTGCAGCAGTGACTGCGGCATTTCTGCAGATGGATGCTGGGTGAAGGAATGGCACAGGTTTGTAGACCAGCAACCTGCCACCTTGGTCAAATCCTGGTTGCCCCAGTTGCTCAAGTAGCTGACAGCAGGAATGTACATTGGCCATGATGCAGTAACAGAAAAGGAGGAGGGAGCTGGGGGATGCTATGTCCTTGTGTGGCCATCAGCACTCACATGATGGTTTGAAATTGTTGGGCTGTGTCACTGCCCAGTGGATGGCTGCAGCATGGCCCAACAGACGTGGCAAGGGGACAAGAGCATGGATTGTACCTGGAGTACTGCTCCTCTGTGGTGGTAAGGCCATGGCCATGGCGTGCTGCCTATCTTCCTTGCTTTCAGCTTTTGCTAAACAAGGTGCAGAGCTGGGGGCTGAAGACCCATGCCACACTGGAAAGCCTGTCCCCTCCAGGAGGTTCTTCTGGACAGTTCAGCGTATTTCAGACAATCATTACATGATCTGGATGGTGACATTTCCCCAGGAACCCCTCTTAGACTGACAGCTAATGGGACAAAGCTTTCTGACATGGCCTGGTATGTCACACATCACCCATTGCTGGATAAACTTGCCCTTGTTGTTAGGAACAGAGGGGATCCTGCTCTCCGCTGTAAGGAGATAGATGACGCGGTGGCATGCTGCTGGATTGGATAGAGGCATTAGAGGGGCATAAAAGAAGTTACAATGCAAAGGTTGTGGTACACACACACGGCAAAAGGAAATAATTACTGAGACAGGTCATTTCTCTATGAAATAACATGGAATCCATTTGAGCTGGGTGCAGACAAATAATTTGGACACACAAAGGTCTTTCAGCTGGCAGAGAAGAATGCAGTCCATATTCAGTGTGACAGAGATTATCTTGGACATTCCCGTGGAAGCATGTCCCAGGGTGATGCTGGGACGCAAACACGATCATCGGGGTGGAAGTGGGGCTGTGGTGTCACCTCTGTGCTTTCTACTGGAATGACTGCAGCAGAAATGTTTTGTCCAGCCCCGAGCCTGCAGCTGAGAAACGTGCTGCTAATTTAGAGGAGACTCTGAGAAGAGCAATGAGAACAATTAGGAGACCAGAAAACTTGCCTTTGTAATGGGAGAGTGGGGAGTTCAATTTATTTGACTTAACACCCAGGAGGCCAGGGGCTGACTTGATCCATGTCTTTAAGTACCTGCCAGGAATGGGGATGTGATGACAGAGGGCTCTTTGGCCAAGCAGGCAAGCGGATAACAAGACCCAGCTGCTGCAGGTTAAAACAAAACAAATTCAAAGCAGAAGTGAAGGGTAGCTTTTACCAGCTGGGTCAATTGAGCGCTGCGGTGGGGTCTCAGTCTTGCTCCAGATGTTGCCCTTGAGCCTCAGAACTCCTGCCTTGCTGCTCCGTTAACTCAGGGGGAGTTAACAGAGGAGCAGTCCCTGCCTTGCAGTTCACCTAGGAGAAGGCTGGCAGGGTGGCGTGGGCTTACTTTAAGCCCTAGGGCCACGCAGCTCTGTGGATGGCCCCAGTGGGGCTCAGTCTTCTTCCCCACAATCACTTGTAAATGTTGTGTCCTCCAAAGTGGAGGAATTGCCCAGGAACGAAGCAGCAATGTCTCTCTTCTGTTGGCTCAAATCAGGACTTGCTTTACTGCTCTCTGGGGGCATGGGGCAGCCCAGACCACTGGCACCCTCCATGGCACTGGCGCTGCGGGAAGCACTGCCCTGGCATGGGCTGCTCAGCTGGGGAGAGGAGAAGGTGCTGCCTCTCTGACAATGGGCCCCCAGGGTGTCCAGCCTCTTGGATAGCAGGGAAGGGACTGCCTGCAGATCAGGGATCTAGCACCACGTCCCTTCCCTCCTTTATCTCTGCATAACCTTTTGCTACTCCCCCTTGGGCACCAAGCCTGACTGATCAAAGCACAAGGCAAGTCCATCCCGCTTTGGCTTATGCTGGGAGGAGCAGCATGATCTCTTCTTGGAGTGATACAGCAAGGGAGGGAGGGAGGAAGGGAGGGGAAGGGGACACAACTGGATGCCATTTCCCCTCTTTCCTCCTCACTATCTGAAGGAGATAAAGGCCATGCAGGTAGTACCTCCTTAGCCTAGGCAAGGAAAGGCCAAGGACACAAGAAGCATTAGCAAGGCATGTGTGATTGCCAGCATAAAGTCAAAGTCTAGCTTGGGTAGCACGTAATTTTGGTCTCTCTAACTTGCCACCACTCTAGGTGGTCTGCAGAAAAAAATCAGTATCTCAAACTAATTGAGGTGGATGGATTTGTGTCTTTCTTGCTTGAGACTAGCACATTCACATTTTGAGGCAGATAACTCTCATGTCCCCTGGATCCTACGCACTGTGTATCTTGAAACAGGATAACCTTTTGGGGTGGAGGACTACAGGATGATCTCAGGGAGCTGTCCTGGGCACAAGGCACCCAAGAGCATCTGTCTGTCTGGAGAGGGTAATGGAAAAACTACACTGTCAGCTCTGCCCGGGTTCCCTCCAAGAGGGAGTTAGATTGCATGAAATCTTTGCTACCAGTCTGGAATCAGGGTCTGGGAGTGAAACAGAGCCCAGGCTTGGGCTGGTGAATGGCTTTGCCTACTGTTGCATTGAAGTAATACTTCACTGCTATTGCTACACCTGGCTGTATTATGTTTTAGAAGACCTTGCACAAAAGCTCAGAAGGGTTTTCCTTGCTAGCTGAATGGCAAAATTTTCATTGTTATCCCAAGGATTAACTCTAGTGCTCTAAGAGATACTCAGTTTTATTTCCTAGCTATGGAAGTAGCCGATACTGT
The DNA here is from genome assembly GCA_013400135.1 of Rhinoptilus africanus. Taxonomy (NCBI): domain Eukaryota; kingdom Metazoa; phylum Chordata; class Aves; order Charadriiformes; family Glareolidae; genus Rhinoptilus; species Rhinoptilus africanus. Next base: position 7,695 of record VXBO01011629.1, read on the forward strand.
CTCTGAGAGACTGTATGACTTCTTGAATGAAAAGGGAAAGCACAAAGATTTTCTGTGAGCTGCTCTGCTACACTACTCAGTAACACATGGTATTTGTTCACAGCAAACCCTTTCTCCCTAGGAGAGGATTTTCTGCTCTTCTTGGTGAAATAGGTACTGTAACGCTGAAGTCTTCTGAAGAGGATATTTTCTAGTTGCAAGGGAAAAGGTTTAAAAAGCAATTGGATTCAACCTTTGCTCCCTCGGAGGGAAGTGAGCAGATGTATGATACAAGTTGCTTTTATACCCAGTTTTGTTCCCTTTCTTACCACATTCCACTGAGATAATAAGATAATCATTTATTACCCAAAGCTGTAATGCTCTCCTAGCCAGAGGTCTAACACTGGCTGTCCTTCTGTCATAAATAATTCAGACTAGAAGCTGCAGACCTGGGCGATGTCCCCTCTGCCTCTGCTCCACAGCTCCACCTCCAGTGGTCCCACAGCTATGTGTGCCAACTTCGTGTTTTGGAGGAAAACACATTGTCTCTTTTCCAGGTTTCTCTTGGGATTTGGACTGTGGGGAGCCTGGCTGCAACTCTTGTGATTTCCCTTCTTTTTCGTTACTCCTGGCCTTTTCCATGGTGGGAGCTGGCTTTCCTCATGGGCCCGCTCATGTCTGTACTTCCACACCAAGCAGGGAGGAGGCAGCAAGTGCTGATTCAAAGTGAGCCTTGGGGGACACTTACAGCTTCCATTTATTGACTCCAGAGACCTCTCTTGAGTTTGCAGTCTAAATGGCTTTGGACCAGACAGAGCAAATCCTTCCCTGACAAACTCTCTGGAGGCTGCTCAGGGCTTGAATCAGTAGAAAAAGTTTTAGTGACTCCATTGGCTTTAAAGGAAGCACAGGAAGATATGCCAGTGGTGAAAGCGAGGAAGTGCAGCAAGCTAGTACCTCAGCAGGAGAGGGTGAAGGGAAAGAGCCAAGGTGGCTTTTCTTTCCTCCTCCATATGAAATTCTGTAATAAAAGACAAAAAGGCTTGTTTTCTGTTGTAAGGAAAACTGGTTTCATAATGAGTGAGTAGAAGATTTCAGTTCTGATGGGACGGGCTGGCTCAGGGTTCATAAAACTGTTACGCTTCCAGTTCTTCCAGATATGCTATCTTTTCTGGAAATGATGTTTGGCTGAAATCTGCCATCTTTGGATGTTTGCCTGTAATTCCAGATGTTCAATGGCCTGATCAGAGTTCTTATGCAGAAACTTAGAGTCCATGCACTGCAAATGAACTGATGTGTCCTGTGCAGGTGCCTTATTTGCTATGCCCTGAAATGGATGTGTTGAACTTTTTGTACATAATGCAGGGAGGGTTGTGTGCTCAGGATGCCAAAGGATCATTGCACAGGCCTGTCTGTGGTGGGACTCAGGCTGTGCAGCGAGCTGGACATGCTTGTCCGTGATTTCTGTCCTGCAAAACCCTCCTTAGAGAGAAACATGGGAGCCCTGTTTAGGGGAGAGGTGTATGAGACTGAATAATTAAAGTGCTTTCATGGTTAACAGGCTGTTGAATCTCTGCTTGGCAAGATGAGGGAGATTATCTTCACCCTGAGGCTAAGACCCCCCCTTTTGCAAGTGAAGTCCATAAACATCAGTGGAGGAACACTTGATGGGACCACAGACCACGCAGCTCCAGTGCTCAGTCTCTGACTAGGACCAGTGACAAACGCTCCATTGGACAAGCAGCAGATAGTATTTGGTAACAGTCTGGCAATTCACCTAAAATCCTGGTCTTGACACCTCTGACAGCTAACTTACGTGGGGAAAAAGACTTTTTCCTGCTTTGGGGGTAGCTTGCTATGGAGTTGAATGGTGGCTCTCATTCTGTGATGTGAGATTAGTGACTTTCTGCCTGTCACTCCATGACTGTCTTCACCTTCCCCAGCTGTCCCTCCTCGGCAAAAGCCTGTGTCACCTGTCCTTGTGCAGGGGACCTGTCCTTTCCCTGTCCCCACTGTCTGCCTCTGGTCCCTCTGCCCCTTTTGGCCCCCGCCGTGATACTCAATGGCAGGTCGCCTCATGTAAGTGAAACTGTTTCCACTTGCTTTCCCAGCTCTTAATCTCATAGCATGGCACCTTAAGCATCTTCTTGTTACTTTCAGTTGTGGTTCTCTTTGCTGATGTTGAGGAAGTGAGCTTGCAAAATGTTCCTGATTTGCAGCAAGCTGGAGGTAAGAGAGTGAATTTTAACTACCCTCTGAATCCAGCGGGCTGGACAACCACTCCCTGCAGCCCAGAATCACTGTGCCTTCTGTGCTGTAAAGCAGGTGCCTTATTAGAAACACTGTAGTGGAAAATGCAATGTAAAACTGAGTGTAGACTTATTTATTACACATGGTAGTAGCAGAATTAAGAAGGAAAATGACTTACTGGGGGAAGTCATTTAGGGAGAAATTGGAATGGTTAATTCGAGAAAATTATCCCAATCTAATACTTTAAGGCTAATTTAAATGCTCCAGTCTCTTTCATGTAAGGAAAAATCTCTGCTAATAGCTTAGATTATTATCAAGGGATGTAAGTTTAGCAGTAGCAATGAATTTTTATAAATTTTCCATCTTGAAATATTGTTAAAGTGGTGCCCAAAATACCGTGACAGAGATGTAAAAATCAGTGGGATGCTTCTTTTTTTTCTTTTTTTGGGAGGTGTGTGGAGGGATGTGAAGTTGGGGACAGGGAGAGGAGAGAGAAAGATTTATGAAGCTATTCCAATTTTGATGTACAGCATAAGGGATAGAAACTTTAAGATCAAAAGCTATTCCTGTGTGATTCCTGAATTTTAAACTATCAAAGGAAACAATCACTTCCTAAATCCCAGGATTTATAGGGGTGTCAGTAAAGATGCTTCTTTTCCGCAGTAGCTATCATAGTGCAAATTCCCCAAATATTTTGTCTGGCTTTTACTATGAAATTTAAAAAAGCCTCAGGTTAATTACCTATGGTTTATTAATTCAATCTTTTACTCAGACTCCCAGTTGTTAAACTAAGAGCTTGGGAGTGATGTTTGACAACTTTCCCAAAGCAGAATTCTGGCTTTCACCTGCCAAACCCCTGAAGTTTTGTAGGCTGTGCTGCCCTTGAGGTGACAGTAGATGGCCAGCTTGCAACTGGAGGGCTGCTGCAAACGCATGACCAAAGTGGGAGAGAAAACCAGTTTGTCCCATTATCACAATGTTCCAGTCTCCTTCACCTTGATTTGGGTTGTTTGTCATTTCCTAGTTATTTCCTTCACCTTCTAATGCAGTCGTTTTCTAGCTGAAGAGACTCCTCTCCGCGATTGCTTGCTAAAACTCTCACTGTTCAAGAGAAGCCTTGTTTGGATTTTACTGATTTTCCAGTTAGAAGAGGAGGACAGTACTCTTTTTCTGTCTGCCTAGTTTCCCGTGGTTCCCAGACCGCACCCCTGATGCAAACGAGGTAGTCCATTAGAGAAATAAGGACGAAATAGGGTCTGGAGGAGGACTGTGGCTTCTGCTATTCCTGTGAGAGAGCTGCACAACGTTTGCTGCTGCCAGCACTGTGTTCGGCAACAGCATGGAGCATTTGGACACCAAATTTTTCGTTGGTGCTTTCATTTATCTTATTCTCAAGCCACCCGACAGCTTCTCCCTCACTAAGAAATCCCCCTTCCTTCCAAAATCAGCAGAATCCTGCTGCGTAGTTACATGTTTAGTGTGAGTCTAGGCAGCAGCCTGTGTGTGGCCATTAGGCTGCATGTGAGGGAGAGCTTGTATGGGAGACTCCAGAAAATTGCCTTAATGAGTCAGCACGCTACAGCCCACACAGGGGTAGCCCCTTATTTTCTCCTAAGAGGTGGTAACCTATTAAGCTACTCTAGGATGCAGCTCTACCCTCACACCTCCAGGAGGGATGAATGCCATTTAGTCACTGGGTATATAACACATGTCTCATGACACTATCTGCAATTACCTAATGAGAAGTAGTAGGATATTTTTTCCCTTTGGGAGATACATTTTCAATGTAATTATGCATCTCCTACACCAGGGATGCTTTGCTTCAGCTAGTGTAAATTCTGCTTTTCACTGCAATTTTTGCAGAGGAGTGGGACAAACTCTGTTAGCCTAGAATAAATATGCAGTGATTCATATTTCAGTAGAACAATTCCATTATGCCAATGTTACTATAATAAACTTGTCATCTTTCTTTCTTTTTTTTTTTTTTTTAATAGCACAGTTCTGACAGTATTGTGTTTTGAAAAACATCAGAAGAGTGGACTCATTTCCACAGAAGTGGTCAGAACTTCAGTTCTTACATACGCATGATGTGGCAGCTTTGGGACCAGAATACAAATGGCTCCTGAAGGTATCTTTCTACCTATGAATTTTAACGTTAGGAACTCTGATAACAGTGAAATGCCATGATGACTCGTTTGTGCCACTCTGGCACAAAGCTCGCGAGCAGGGAACATACTGAGCTGATGACTGCATTCCCAAATGTTCATTAGCATTTAGCCCACAACTTTTGTAAACAGGACCAAAAATGGGTATTCACCTTAAATTACAAAAAGGAATTATAAGAAAGTAATCAGCACATTCAGTGCTGTATGTATGATTTCAGGCATAAACCAACCTTCAGCCTTAGTGGAGGCTGGGAAGGAACAACCTAAAGGTGGGTTACTTGTTAATAACGCAATGCCCAAGACTACCATGTCTTTCCATGGAGCAGCTGATTCTGGCCAAAGGATTTTAGCTGTGTACACCACTGCAGTTTTCTAGTATGGCAGATGCTGTGTTCACAAGTGCAATGAAAGACTTTTGGAAGAGATGACATAATAGCACATGGGGAAAAACCTGAAAATATGGCCAGATTTCACTCTCATTTGGATTAATTTTAATGTGGAGCAAATCCAAGAATTTAAGCAAAATTAGTTCATGTACAGCTATGGTAAACGGAGCATGCATTTACTCCCAGCTGCCACATGTCTCAGCCCATCCCCCTCAGCCTCCCTCTCCAGGTCTCAGGTGGCAAGCTAGCCCCATATTGTGCTGGCCACAGAGAGATGGGGGCTGTGTGTGGGCTCATGCTCCTTGCTGCCTCGTCTGCTCTGTGGCTTCACAGGGGTCCAGATGCCTACACCAGACCCAGGTTTCTGCCAGATGTCACCATCAGAAGTCATGGTAGCAATGAGGCTGTACTCAAAATGACGTTTTGATGCACCCTCTACCTGCATCTGTGATGCCCTAAACATGCTGGTACGAGTCCTGATAGGGAAAGGGAATTGCAGGGGTAGGATGCAGCTGTAGAAGCAATGGAAGACAGCAAAGGCTGAAGTGGCATGGCAGAGAAGAGGTGGGGAATTTGGGTATGGAACGCAGGGGCAGAGAACAGCGGGTAAGAGCTGTGAAAGGCCGGGGAAGCAAAGAGGCAGACAGCTGTTAAAGTGGCTTGAATCAGTGTGGAGAGCTTTCATTGAACAGGCCAAAGGGAGAAAGGGAAGTCTCTCCTCCTATTTTTAGCCAAGCAGCTGGATTACTCTACTTCCCTGCCTGCGGGGGTCGGGCGGTAATGGAAGCCACCCTCTGAGCTGCCGCCACACAGGAGTAAGGCTGTGCTTTGCCTGCAGGTACAGCTGATTTCCAAGTGCTGCAGCACAGACCTCCCCTCAGCTGATAGCCAGGAAAACGAAAACACTAAGGTACCCAGCCATGGATGGGCATGTGTGTGCTGCCAGCTGCCCTGGGGCACCTGGGGGCATCAAGGGCTGCAAGTGGTCCTCCCCTCTCAAGTGCTGGGAGACCACAGTGACGCTTGGGCAGAGGTGTGTCCCATCCTGCAGGTGAGGTCCCCATCAACCTTGTGCAGAGCAGCCAGTCTCCATTTCAGGACTTGGTGCATTCCCTGTGCCTGGGAGCTTGCATGCTGCATGATTTTGGTTATCTTTGGTAAATCCTCATCTGTCTAGGGAGATTATCTTCCTAATATATCAGCAAGCACCTTGTACTTTTTCAGAGTGCGATTCAGTGCAGCTAAATTAGGTTCCTGCCTTGCTTTGTGCTTTGAAAGAGCCTTTATCTCTGTCTAATGACTGCAGAGTACATGCTTCCACTTCACATGTTTAAGTTAGGTGATGCCGTACATATACTACTGATTTCCCCTGGTCCATGTCTAGGAATTAACACCATATATTCCTGGCCTTGTGGGAAGGTATCATCTCAGAAATACAGATCGAAGGTGTGCCTAGATGAGCAGAGAGGATGGGAGATGATATGTAAGGCTGAGGGTGATAAAGGAAGAGAGCGGATCAGGGCTGTGCTTACTTGAGTGTGACTAACACAAAGACCTGCCTGGGTTTCCTTCTCTACAGGGAATTCTTGGTGATGTGTTGTCAGGAGCCATTTTAATCAGTGTTGTCTGTGGGTAAGTACAAAAAATCAGTTATTGTGCAGATTTTCTTTTTAATTAATGGTTTTATTTTTACTGTAACCTTCTGCCATCACAAACCTGAAGATAGTGTTTGAAGAAGAAATGGATGAACTGACATAACCTTTTTTGTCCTCCAGGGGTCTGTGAAGAGGAGGTGAAATGTAGTAGTAGTTCACCACTGCTGGGATCATGTCTTTCACGCAGAACACAGCCATCTGGTTTAGTTTTTGGTTTGTGATTTTGAGTTACCATCCACACAGGGTGGGTGCAAGGGGGCCACAAAAGATGCAGTACCTCTATCTGTCCATTGAGATAATTCCTTGCAGCTCAGCCTGTGGCTGGTGAAAATATGGGCTTTGCTGGGGCTATGTGGTTTCCCAAATGCCAGCGTGCACGGCCAAACACACAGCTTGCTGCACTGCTGCTGGTGCAACATCAGAGGAAGAGGCAGACCTGATTCATCCCCTGCAGATTGAGTGGCGTGAATGTGGTGGCCATAACCTAAAAGGACAGAGCCTAATGAAAAAGGGCCCTGTCAGCATCACAGGATATCTGTGGCCACAAAAGAAGCCGTCTTTTGCTGCTGTCCTTGCTTAGTTTGCACTTGTGGGTATGTACGACTTCTGGTGAGGAGAATAAACTCTCTAGGAAGAAGCTGGTTGGAGGGAAGGGGGGTGAGCTGCTGCTGAGTTACAGGCGGCAGCAGCCATCCTCTGGGCATCTTTCTTCCCCTCCACTTCTGTGTGGGAATGAGAAGCTCTGGCAAAGATTAGTCTTAAATCTGTGTTTGTTCTGGTCAGCTTAGGCACTTCAAAGATAATGTGTGCCAGTGTCTTCAGGTCATTAGTTTGTCTAAGTGTCTCAGATCAAGGAGTTGGGAAACTGTGGACAGTGGGAGCACACACTGTTAGCTTGTTTTTTGACATGTAGGAGGACGTGTCTTTGACATCAATTTGTATGATGTGTCTGGATAACTGAGGTATAGGTGTGGTGAATCCTTTCCTGCCCAAGGTGCCTTGCAGAAGCAAGGTATTGATGGCACAGTGCTTTTCCATCTTTAATTATCTTGGCCTGGGGTGGCTGATGAATGTTGTCACCAACATGTTATAAGCTCCATCTGCAGTCTCATCCTTCTGTTTTCCTCAGCTCCTTATGTCCTTGTCCCAGGACACAGCATGTGTGAGGATGATGTGCTTTTTGATAGATCCTGTAGTACCAGCAAGATGGGATGCTGCTGGTGATACCTTCTCCTCCCAACCAAAATGTCTGCACGGCTTTCAGGGCAGGGCTATGGGTCATTTGAGCAGAGATTGAGGTCAGAAATCAGACAGGCAAGATGCAGTGAGTGAGGTCATACCTGGTCAAATTCTGGGATGCTTTCTGGGCACTTCTTGGTATATTTCTCCCAACTTATTTGTACGTGGGGCTGGGAGTCACAACTCCCTTCATGCTGCTGTTATTGCTCTGGCTGCTGATCTGGATGAAAAGGTTGTTAGGAAAAGAGGATAGCTTGGAAGCAAAGAATTTGCCTTTCTGTTATATATGCCCAGTCTTCACAGGGGCTGCAGGAAAAGCCAGCTCAGGCAAGCTTGAAGAGCTCTATGAGTTGGGTTTGGGCAATTTAGCCCCATTCCTCCTCTGGGTCTTTCAGCTGGTGAATGCACTACCAGAGCCTGAAGTGGACCTGCGTGTAGTGGACAGATGGCTCCTGCTGAGCTCAGGGCTGCTGACTGCCTGCTGGCCCCAGACAAAAAAGGGTAGCACCCCATGCTCCCTGATGAGCTCCCCTGAAACATGATCTTGCGGTAGCAGCTGACTTTTATTGCTGAGAGACACCACTAGGCTTCAGGTGGTGTCTCACAGCTCAGTACCTGCTGGGAGCTGTGACCTGGCACTCCCTTCCATTCTGCACAGAAGCAAGCCGGCCTGCTCAGTCTGGAGTGCCAGCAGGAGCTCAGTGGGTGTTATGGCCAACAGTTAATAAAAACGCAGAAGCTGTCATACAGCATACTACTGCATCCCACCTTTTCTCTAAGGTCTGGGCTTTGTCCTCCAGTGCAGTCGGAAGTTGGGGGCTGGTGCCATTCTTCTGCAGGGTAAATTGCTGCAAAAGAAGACCAACAAGCACTCCTGTCACAGATTTTTCATCAAAGCAATGCTCAAGGATCAGTCACTCAACATCTCTGTCCTGGCTTAGAAAACCACATTGAGTGAGGGATCACACCGCCATGGTCTCCATCCACTCTAAAAGTGCTCTTGGGGTCTCCAAGGAAATTCACTTCTCCTGGAAGGGAGCCGGGAAATTAGTTTTCACCAGGGATGCCAGGCTTTGATGTTAAGAATTGAATGGCTCCTCCCATTGAATGGCTGGAGATGTGTTTACCTACCTTCAAGAAAGGGCTAGGGGTGGCCCAGGAGCAATGAAAGGGTATCAAAGAGGGTTTTGAGCTGGCTGGTACAATTATTTTAATGTTTTTGAGATTTTAGTAAACCTGTGATGTGTTAGGCCACTGACAGCCTTGGACACACATCTTTTTATTATTTTTTAAGCTGACGTGATGAACTGCTGTTGGTACTTGATCTCATCTAGATCTGATATAGTGGCTGTCTGTACCTGCTGTTCTAGTCTTGCAACTTTTGCCATTGTGCAATTTCTGCATATAAGATCTGTGGTTGTCATTTGAACATGAGGTATTGAGGGTACAGAAAAACACTGAGGTTTCCAGGAAGCTGAAAGGTACATGAACAAGACTTCAGTGATGCTGTGTGTTTGAGTCTTGACTCATTTGGAAATCCAGCAGATGAAGCCATCTTCTTCACATTTTGCTGGCAGAGGAATCACAGATTTATCTGGAGCACTTTTCAATTTTCTGGCATTACTTCATAATTCCAGCCAATTTGGCCTGTCTTCTTGTGCTTCAGGCCTGCTGTTCACAAGAGCCTATTTCAGCCACAGTCCTCACAGGCAGCACACGGGTCACAGTGGTTCACAAGAAAGTGTTTGTCTCTTTTGCTTCATCTCAAACACTAATTCACTGCGCACGTTCTAGGGTGCATGGAAGCAGATGCCTCAGGCAAGCAAGGAGAGTGACTAAGAGGCAAGGATGTGTGGTGGATGCACTCTGGAAGCGCTGCTGTGTTAGGTAAGCATGGAGGACCTGGGCTTGATGGCAGTTTTCGATCACAGCCTTGAAAACATCTCTGCCTCTCCCAGAAGGCTCAGACTAAGCCACTGATGTGCACAACAGCTTCAGTTCAACAAGGCTTAATGCTTGTGGGTTTAATGCTCTTTTGCCTATACCAACCCTTGGCAATACCCTTGGTTTTGGAACAAATCTAGGGTAAAGCAAAAACAGCCAAAAGGAGAGGAGGCAAGAGGAACTGCTGATAGCAGTTACTGTTCAGCTTAGGCAGATGAAAGCATTTTATTATCCCTTGCATGGTATCCAGGGGAACCTCAGGAGCTCCCTAGCAACAATGCAGCAAGAAAAGGAAGTATCTTAATTCCTGGAGCAAGTGCATTTGTGCAGAGCTTTTGGCCCATGGGCACTATCTGTCCTGGTTGTGATGGAATGGAGAGATGCTACCTCCTTCCACAATAGTTGCAGGCAGCAAAAATTGCAAAGACTGCAGTTTCTGGAACTGAGAACGAGGAAAAAGAGCAGTCATGGTCTAAGCGACCATGTGGTTGCTCCACGGGGAAGTTATTCTCCAGTCATTAGCTGAGATGCACAGCCAGTCTGTATGTCTTTTAGAGTAAAGCTTCCCCTTTTCCTCTGCTCTTGTAAAAATTGATCTTTTCAAGTCCTTTCCCTCCTTTTCTATCTCCATTTAATCATCTCTTCATCCAAATCTAATGTTTCCCTGTTTCTGAAGATGGCATACCTGCTCTTCACATTGTTTATCTTAACATTCTGCTGTAAGTGGATCATTATGAGAAAATGGGAAACTGTACCGTCTTGGTTCCCTCAGGACTGGTTTTATAAAGGATCCCAAATTTCCTTGATGGCAAAGTTTTCAAAGACAAAATGCAGCCCTTTGCAACAAGCAGGTGCTAAGGTCCTTTAGAAACTGAAAGAACACTGACACGGGGAACAAAATGCTCCATGTGTAAATGTCAACTTACAAGTTTGATTTTAGATTTTTAATTTTGAAATTGTGCATCCCCCCTTTATTATATAGGCCATCAGTGTGTCTTTAATTTCTTCTGCATCTTGGATTTGTTCACCTGACGCAGTTCCCCTGAAAAGCACCACCACAAGGTGCTCTTTGCTTGAGTTTAACTTCAGATATAGGCAGTATCTGAGAGTTGGTTCTGTTACTCCAGTTCTTCCAGCAGTGTGCTGTGTTTTGCTTGGCTGGACTGGCACATAAACATCTGTAACCAAACCTGAGCTATTAATAAAAAACCCCTCAGTCTTGGAAAAAAAACCCCCTCATAAAGTCTTGGAAAAAACACCACACTGCACTTTATCTCCACACCTAAGCTCTGTTCTTGGCAGACACAGGAGTGTCTTCTTCCAGAAATGGGATTGCTGGGAAAGAGTTCACAGCTGGTCCCAGGTGTCTGTGGGACTGGTAGCTTCTTTCTGTTGCTCACCAGGATGTAAATTCTAAGCATCTTGTTCAGGGAAGAGCTGCATGCACCTGGAACACAGTTTGCTTTTCTGCTTGGGGAAAGTATGAGGCATTTTGTCTAAAGCATTGTGGTTTTTCCCTAGATTGTCCTTATGATTGGAAAGGGGTGGAGCACTCCCTTCCCCGATATGATGCATTGCCTTCCCTTCCCTTGACATGAAGAGTTTTCCTGACTAAAGGCGGCATGTCTGTAGCTGGATAACTTTGACTGTTCTCTATCACACTCTGACTAAAATTTGCTTTACCACTGCAGTGCACACTGCACTGCAGATACCTTGACATGGTGTAAGTATCTCTCCTTCATTCAACTCTGCTATGGATATCTGTGCACTATGCCACTTTCCACATCATCAGGGTAAAAATTTTCCAACTTCGTGGGCATCCAGCGTTCCCTCTGCTTGGTCATTTGGAGATGAATTCATGTCTGTTCCCCCAGTTTAGTGCTATTGCAGCATTTGCAACCGTGATGAGCTGAGCAGAACTTGGGCTGATGATTCATTGCTGGAAGAGTGTTGAGCATACAAATGAAAGGGTACAATCAGCAGTGAAGCTTGTTTTTGTGTTTCTACTCTACTTTGCTTCACCAGCAGGAATATTTCTAAGACCAGCCTGCAATCCTCTGCCGCCTTGATGGCCTGCTCTCTGGCAATGTAGAGCTGTAGAGACTCCTCTGACATACACTGACAGTGGAAGGACTTTTGTACTTAATGAATGTGAAGTGCTGCTGGCCTGCACCTATGCTAAGCACCTTCTCTCTTAGTGGCCTCTATTAGTGCTTTTTATTAGTCAGGCAAGTTAGTGGCTCAAACAAACATCAACAGAAAAATAATGGGCATACGCATCTCACTGCCCTCATCACATAAATCACTGTGCAGTGATGAACCCTTATTATTTGTGTGCTTCTAGCGACTTTGTGTGCTTCTAGCGACTTGATCTGGCCACAATCCAGATCAGATGCGCTGTGCCAGTACATCTAATTGTCAGTAAGAGGCAGCTTAACTCAGCTGAAGCAAAAGCTTTTTCTGCATATGACAGAAGAGTGTTGCTAAAGTTGGCTAACTCCCGGACCGCGTAGGACATATTCCAACTAAAATATTTTTTGGTTTGGAGGGGTTTTTTTGATAAACATCTTCCAGCTTCTTTTTTGAAGAAATGCATTCAGAATTTCCCATAAGGCAGTTGGAAAAGCTAGTAGTTGGCAATTTACGTGCCCTGCTCTCCTTCTGGTAAAAAGATTCAGTTTTTGGTGTAATTCTATTGACTGCAGTGGTTTTATTTCCATTTGTCCTCATAAGAGAGGATGGAGTCAGGACCTGACATTTATCCACTGGTGGCACAAAGGTTAGTGCTGGCTGAAAGGCAGGTGGAGGTGGAAGGGAACAAGCCTCAGTAAAGAACACAAGAGGATCAATGCACCAGCTCTGTTTTTTAAAAGTCTCCTGTTAGTGCTGAAGTGGGCAGCAGAAATCAGTGGTTCACTGAAACCAGCAAGTGGTGGTGTGGTAGACCAGAAACACACCCATTATCAGTGCAGTTGCTCATGCAAGCTTTTATTGAGCTTAGGGAAGCAGATGAACCCTGACACTACGCTGCCTCCCAGGTGCAGAAACAGCCAGTTGTCTCCTTGCATTAACTATTTGTGTTGAGGTTCTACTAGTACTTCTAAGTTGAAGTGGGTAAATGTTTGTTCTGGAGATGCATTTCCATGCCCATCTCCTCTGAGCAATACAGTTATTCATAGAAGTGAGGAAATTTAGCACGCAATAGCTCAGGAAACTAAGTCTTTCCTATTTGGAGCCCTAATTAGAGCAATTAATCACAGCTGCTTCTGCCATCTAAGCTTCCAGGATAGGATATATTGTCCTCTCTTGTCAGAGCAGAAATGTAAAAATGGTTTCCGTTTACCTGACACTTTGCCAGTAGAGCCTTTGTCAGTGTCTGCCTCCTACCAGATTCTATCTTGCCTGAGAGCTGGAGCTGAAAATATAAAGAACAAATTGATGTGACTGTTCCAAAAGAAAGAAGAGATGTAAAATTTTAAGACATCAGCTTCTATTCTGTGTGGGTTTTAGTTGGATTTCTCCACTTGAAATGCCTTTCTTGGGAATTTCTTGTGAGTTTCCATTTTTGCTGTAACAAGATTACATTTTTTTTTCCCCAGGAATATCTGGACATTTCCACTGTAGATAGGGGTTTTCTTTCAACTTAGTGCAATTAAAACTTCTCCCCACAAAGTCCCTACCTATCAAAGTTCTCCAGGTATGTGCCCAGGGCAGGGTGAGAATGAAGTTGCCTCTGTGTGTTTTAACTCCATTTTCACCCCTTGGCTGGTCCATCAGTGCTTAATTTAACTGGTTAAATTGTCACTCCTCTACCCCTAATTTCCTAAGTATGAGTGTGCATCAGCTGATGAGCTGTAAGGGGCTGGGGATCACAGCACAGTGCCATGGCCCTCTCTATCTCAAACTATGCAGCACTGTAAATTAGAGACATCAGTGCTTTAGTCTCTTTTCTGTGTGGTCTTGCAATACTGCTAACTCCTCGAGGGGAGAAAGGCATTTCCTGTGGCACCTGACCTCCTGGTATGCTGCACCCTATGGTTACTGGGGCCTGGGCTACTGAATTTCTCACTAGCCTTGGCAGTAAGCCAAGCAGCTGAAGATCTCAGCTGCCCCCTCTTGCCCCTTTTCCTCGTGAGACCTGTGCAAAAAGTATGGTGGTACCTTCCTGGCCACAGATCTGCAGGTTTCACTGGGGCCTCCCGTGGAATGTGACTGAGGAAGAACCAGGTGTGGCTCCATGATGCTGGAAGTGCCTGAATTTCCTGAAGTGGCTGGGTGGGGGTGTTCTCCTGCTCCTCCGCTACAGTGCTAAACAGAACAGGTGAGCTTGCCTCACCAGTGGCAGTGTCCTGGCTAATGCAGATGGCCAGCTGTCCACAGCCAGCATACACAATTTAGCTGCACACACACAAGACTAAAAACTACCATTAAGTAGCTATGAACACAGCAGGCACTGAACTGCAAGTCTAGTCTAGTCATGTATAAAATAGTTTTGAATAATCATCTGGAGATTTGAAGCATTTTTAGCTGCACATGTAAGGCAAGTTGAAATTCCTGTTGTTGTTAACCTTTGTTGCACATTATGAACAGCGTGACAGCAGAATTGTGAAATATCCATTTTCCTTGGGTGTAAATACCTTCTGCTGTTTCCTTATCAGTCAGCTTCAAAACCCCTTACAAGGAAACAATTCTCCAGATCTGAGATGTTAACGCTAATGTTTGTCTTCTTGCTGCCCTCGATGAAAAATTAATGAACAGTTCTGCCCTGTTTATGCTTTTTTCTTTTCATGCTTAGATGCTGAAATACATTTACTGAAACACGGCCAGGGCTACTTTTTGACTTTTGAGATAAATCAGTCCAGGAAAACTTCCAACAGGAATCCTCATTCTTAGAGCTCTGGATCTTGCAGACCTTAAGCAGATAAGAACTGACACAGCCTTCAGCGAAGGACAGCCCAGAGCGTCATACAGCTCTTGCATCATGCCAAACATAGGACACAGGCAGATGTTTTTCATGCCTTGTTGCTTATTTCCATTTATTGTCTCATCAGCTGACAGAACAATTCAGTCCACTCTTGGCAGACTCTGCCCCTAAGCACAGAGGCAGTAAAGAGCATGCAATTTGCCATCCTGAGCTTGCGTGCACGCTGGTTCTGAGGAGAAGCTGCTGCCTGAGGGGGTGAAACTTTAACACAACACAGAAGATAGCACCTCTGTTGTGAAACTCTGCAATTTGATCACTCTCGTTTTGCTCAGGGGGGAATAAAGACAGCCCTCCTCTCCCCATTCCACTTGACTTGGGCATTTTGCTTTTGTGAAAGTGACACGGGAGCAGCTCCCCACGTGCAGCCTATGCCCCTCTGCAACGCTCTGTAACCAGCACGGTGTAGCAAGCCTGGAGCCTTGGCGTCGTGACAGCAACCTGCCTTCTCCATCCTGTAACGCAGGACAGGGTTTCACCTGGGCTGCAACACATCCTGCCTTACTGTCTCTCAACATACGCGCAGAAGAGTCCCCATTTCCAGGGGTTCAGAAGGTCCCTGCACGTACCCAGCAGGTACTGGTGTCATGGTGTCACAAGAGACAGGTGTTTGTTCCCACTGGCAAGACAAGACAGCGTGGGGTCCACTGCATATGGGAACATGAAGCTCAACACACTAAATGATGGTCCAGGTAAGCCTGGATGATGATGGTGCCTTTCAGTATTTTCTGGTAGCTCTCCAAAGACTTCACTCAAGAGGAAGTCTCTCTGCCAGCCAAATGCGTTTCTGTGCAGCTCTATCTGCTCCCACTGTGTTGAGAGAAGCAACACTTCTGTTCCATTCAGCATAACAAACCATATTTCCTAGCAACAGTTTCACAAATAGCTGTATCTGAATTTCTTTCCTTTTGATTTAGAGCAAGCAACGAGTCAGAACACAGTTTATGATTTTCTCAATCTCCCAGTCTTATTTTGGTGGTAGTAATTTTTTTGGTTACTAATAATTTTGACTGCTTGGGTCAGGGGGTACTGATCCTGGAATTAAGACAGCTCTTGATTATACATCAAAAATTTTTGGACAGATTGAGAGGTTTGCTACACTTGTATTTCCATTTCCTCTGTTTTCCCAGGAGTCTAAGTTAGATGATCTGTATAGGATGGTAGCTTCTGGGTCATCCAAGAAGAGGCAGATATTGCAAAATGCAACAAAGTAGAAATTTCTCAGTGTCTCTCTCCCTCCTGGTGCAAGCATGAGCTTCTTTTGGTAGGACTTTTCCATGTTTCTAGGAGCCATTTGGCCTACAGCTAGCGAGATGAGCCTCTGCTCAGATCCACCACTGATAATCCCTTGTGAATATCTTTGTGAGGGCATTCATTTTAATCATGAATGCACAGAAATTACATGCACCTTGAGAAAATCCATGACTGCCTGGTTGCCTGGGACTGGATATTATCATCTGGAGCTTTCCTTTTTGTAGCACAACTTTGTGTGCTGTTGCCTCCTTCTTTTGTGAGGCAATGCCAAAATTTGGATGTTGGTTTATAAAGCACCATCTGCACCATGTGCCAAATTCCTTATATGAATTGGTGGCACTCAGTAATTTGTAGTACAGCTCTACTCAATCTCCCTAAATTTAATAATTTAAATACCTGCAGATTTCACTGAGTATTTTTGTGAGATGAACTGTCATTTAAAATGTAGAACCTGGGAGAAAAAGCAAATTCTCACAGAACCTTCTCAAGAGCCAAGTATTAAGTTTCAAAAAATATAACCCTGGAAAATAATCCTTTTAGATATTACAGATATTCTTCCATCCCAAATTCCAGTGTCTTTATATAAAACCAATGAATGCATTGGCATGTTTAGTCCTCTGAACCCATTAAGAGGATCACAATAAGCTTTCTCTCCTCCCACTCTTATCTTCTGCTAACAATGGCCACAGAGACCAACTGGTGAGGATGCTCGTGGTACTTAGGAGGTGTTTAATCCCTATGTGCTGTAGCGAAACAAACAATTCATTTGCAAAGGCCATGAAACAAACTTCCTAACATCCCCATTAGACAGAACCATGCCAGGAGTAGAAATCCAGAAGTAAACGACCAGGAACTTCTGCTGGGTTGTATTGCTACTGGAATACATCTACTGGATAGTTCCACTTGGGATGCTGAATTTTTTGTGATCTGATTTCTGATGAGCCAGAGACATTTTGTATGTGTTTTTCACTAGAAGCGTTTCCTTGCATAAAGCTTATGGAGGTCTTCCAGATATCCAAAACTCAGTGAGTGAAGCAGGAGGAGTCTGCAATGTCATCTCCACTGCTAACTCAGTCAGGGTAAGCTGAAGCTTAAGGCGGCTGGGTCTGAAGGAATGAAGAGGACATCAGGATTTTTTTTTTCTTCTGTAAAGGAAAATACACTCCTCTTAAGAGAGTCTTATGGCTTCTTAAATGACTTGATCTTCAGTCTCATATTATCTAGGATGACCCATAGACTTCAACAGAACTTCACCAGGTGCCTAAACATTTGGTGGAAAGTACATAGCACAGCTGGCCAGCGGGAAGTGAGGCGGTTCTTTGAATCAAATCTTGAGAACACCAGTTTGTGAATTTCACTCTTAGAAAGTTATGCAGGGGAAAAATTTCAGAACCAATATTGTAATAGAAAGAATACACAGCCCGCCTGCACCCAGCTTAAACTCTCAGATTTCTTCTAGTTGCTTTGTTTGGGCAGTTCCTCCTTTTCGGCAGGACATGCCATACACTGAATTGTTGCAACACGTAGTCGAAGATTTTCCCTCAGAACTACATTAGCCTGTGGGCTTCCAGGGGACCATCTTTTATCTGCTAAACTGCTATTAGATCAGCTATTACTGATTCTGGAACATATACTAAGCACTAGTCACATGCTATTAAATACTGAGAGATAATTAAGAAATTTTAAAACTGCACAGTGACCACGAGGAATTCAATCTTACCCTTACGCATTTTAATTGGAAATATGAGCCTGTATTAAGGAGATGTAACTTTAGCACATTTAAAGAGAGCCATCATAGGAAATTAACAGACCTAGATTTTTACCAATGGCATTTATCTAACATATTGGAACAGCCTGCAACTGAGAAATATCTAACTTACAGAAACAGACTTGAATTCATGGTAAAACCTGGAATTTTATGTCAGGGTTCCACTTGTACAAGTTCTGAGTCCTCGAAAAGAAGGTTTTTGTAATGAATGTGGTAATTAAATTCCTAGTTTCAGTTGTACTAGTAAACGTCCATCTAAGACAATGAAGAATATGAAATGAAGAGCATTAGGCTTTTCTTATAGGATATGCTGTGCTTTAAAACATATTTTATTGATCCTAAAATTACAAGATCAATTACTGACATTTTCTTGAGGATCAATCTCAGATTAAATGGCAAAATGAAGAAAAGGTTTTCATATATACTATGTCCAAAAGCAGAAACAGATTGCTGTTCTCATGTGAACATTCAGAAACCTTTTCTGATGATTAAACAGTATGTCTGAAATATATCTAAGTTATACCAGCCACTATAGCGCTTTTTGGTGAACCAAAGAAGTCCTACAGTGAAATCAAACTTTTGAGTAAAATCTGTACTACTTTAATACAATTTCCCTCTAATGTCTTTTTTTTTTTTCCCTGTTTTTAGATTCACGTATATTCTGTCTGTCAATTACAGTGCAAAGTGTAAGTAACAGATTTAAGCAAAGATGTTGGAGTGTGAAAATAATTCATGTGAATTGCTAATAGGCTGGTGGGAATACATTTTTTCACACGAAGACAAAGCCTGCCTCATCAAGGACAGCAGACTTGATTTTTCACTGTTTCATCCCTTGACTAGCTGCTATTACCTGCAAAAGGTGCAGGAAAGCTGGGAACAGTCTGCAACCAAATCAGTACTCCATTGTGACCAAAACAGCAGTATTGTGTCTATTCTTCCC
>VXBO01011634.1:12963-34596 GCA_013400135.1 Rhinoptilus africanus
AAGGGAAGGGAAGGGAAGGGAAGGGAAGGGAAGGGAAGGGAAGGGAAGGGAAGGGAAGAAGTATCTTCTTCAACCTGTTTTGTCCTGCAAAACAGGGCCTCAGCATGTGTCATGGCTATGTGGGAAGACAAGTGTCATTACTTCGAATGACCTCAATCTTCCCCCTCCTTTCCCTGAGCTGTTATTGCT
Organism: Rhinoptilus africanus; assembly: GCA_013400135.1. Taxonomy (NCBI): domain Eukaryota; kingdom Metazoa; phylum Chordata; class Aves; order Charadriiformes; family Glareolidae; genus Rhinoptilus; species Rhinoptilus africanus. Next base: position 13,153 of record VXBO01011634.1, read on the forward strand.
GAGCACAAAGTCATATTGCAATTTATAGCCCTTTTGTCGATCATAGTTAGCTGTTCTGGTTGTGTCCCCTCACAAATTCTTGTGCATCCCTAGCCTACTACCTGGAGGTGCAACATGAGAAATAGAGAAGACTTGGTTGCTGTGTAAGCACTGTTCAGCAAAGCTAAAACATCAGTGTGTTATCCACACTGTTTTGGCCTCAAATCCAAAACATATCACTGTATGGGCTACTATGAAGGAAATTAACTCCACCCCAGCCAGACCTCATACAGATGCCAAAGCAAATTACAGAAATCAGTTGTGTAGTTGTCTGCCTTCTTTCCCTGCCCTCCCTGGCCTCTTGGAGGCCTTCTGCTGATGTTAAGAAAATACAAAGAAGATAATTATCCAGTTCAAGAAATGGACATGAGCAAAAGGCTGGACAAAAGAGGAAAATTATTAGGGAAGAGAATTTGGACAGATTTTGAGGAAGTAGAGGAAAAACTGAGTTTAGGTTTGAAAGTAATGTGGTTGTGGGGAAAACACATGGTACTGAAGCATCCAGGAGCATGTACTGTCTTTATTACCACAGATGTATTCAGCAACGCTACTCTAGCAAGATACTTCTGAGCATCTCTGGCTACTTCTTGTGGGCAGTGGGGGAAACAGGACATGGTGTGTATACTTTCTCACCAAGAAGTAACTACAGCCTATGTATACCCTGCAGCCTTCAGAATGGGTGTATCTGCTATGTAAAGCTGTGATAGATCCTCAGAAAACATAATACTGACCACATACAGCAACATGTTGCAGGGTCTGGGGAAGACGGGACAGTCTTGAAGTAAGGGAGAAAGACCTGTGTTCCATAAAATATTTAGCCTGAGGCATAGTCCAGGACTCTGACAGAAAACAAAACCAATAATTCCTAAATCTTATGTTTTCCTACATGCTGAATATATGGACAATTCATTGGAAAAGTGCTTATTTTGCATTGACTACAGGTCTAAATAAATAACTAGCTAACAACAACTTACTGTTTCTATTTAAATATTTGCTTGCATGTCATTGCTTTTTGTAGTCAATTTGAAATTTCGGCCTAGCTGATGAATGAAGTGTATGTCAATGTCACTCCCCATGATGGAAATATGCATCTATTATTAGAGAATTATAGAGAAAATTAAATGTTATGTGCCAAATTTGTCACAAAAATCACTAAGGTAGGAAGTCAATCACTCAAAAAATCAGGCAGTGCCCAATTTAGCTTTTTAGTGTGTCCTTATGCTTATACCATAACATATATAAATAGTAGGATAAACTTTAATGGCATGATCACATATTCTCTTAGACACAACTTTGTAGGCTAGAGCTGTTGTAGGATCTGTAAGGACTGTGTAACAATGGTTATAGTCTTCTCCTATTTCTTGCAGAACTTGAAAGGTGTTTAGCAAATGCTTTTGAAGATTTGGAGTGAAACAATGGTCTGATAATATACTCTTACCATAGAGAAAACTTGCTGCTATAAAACTTGATAATAGAGCATAGAGCTACTATATAACATTAAAAAAATTACTTAGAGAAAACTTTTTGTCCAGTTACTGTTTTCCTTATTTTCTGAACATCCACTGTGAGCTACTAGTGTTACTTGCAAACATCTTGAGCTAAATTCTTGCAAATTAAATTCAGAGGAAAAAACGTTTGATGATGTTAAGGGAAGCTAATGTGAAGTATTCTGAAACTTCTATTTCCCAAATTGGTCAAGCAAAGTTAGAGGCTATTTTTCCGTTTATCTCATTGTGTCTCTGACTCCTGGCTGTGAAAATGGGGTAATGCCATCCTTGTATCTTCAGTAGAGTTAGAGTTATCAGAGTTAAATTAACACCTGTGAAGCTTGTAGCTATTGAGATTATAACCACTTAAAAAACACATTTGAGGAATGTGGGCATCAACCAGGGATCACAACACCACTCTTGGCTCTTGGTCACTCTGCCCCCTTCCCCATTCCCCACCCCCCATCCTTGGGAAGAAGGAGAGAATCAGAAGGGCAAAAAGTGAGAAAGAAACTCGTTTAATAATAAAAAAAGAAATTTTTAAAAATTGTAAGAAAAGAAAAAACACACAAAACAAAGAGAGAGGAAAATAAAACTCAATAAAAACAAGTACTGCAAATGAAAACAATTGCTCACCCCCAACTACTGATGCCCAGGCAGCCCCCAAGCAGCAGCACCCTCACCAACCTCCCCCCCCCCGTTTTATTAATGAGCACATCACATGGTATGGAATATCCCTTTGGTCAGTTGGGGTCAGTTTGGTCATTTGGGATAACATGTGTGTTATCAAGACTATTTTCAACATAAATCCAAAATAGCCCAATACAACCTACTGTAAAGAAATTTTTATCAGCCAAAACCAATTCATTCTTCATCGCTTATTCTGTACCTTTCATGTCATGCTTAGGTCCCACATTATCACAACATGTCCTCATTAACTATCATTTACCCCGAAAATGTCTGTAAAATGTCTATAAATATCCATAAAATATTCATTAAGTTCATTGTGGTGTCCTGCATAGAGTTACTGGGTACCAAAACCACCTCAAGTTGGGTCACTTATGCACTTGCACTTCCTCTTGTTCATCCTTCATTGATTAGGGTTGTTTCTGCTGTAATACTTCTATAATACGCAACTCAAACTCTGGGTTACAACATTTAAAAGGTATATCCATTACAGTTTCTACCTCTGACCCCTTTGGACTAGGCCATAAGGTTTAACATTGCAATTAATTTTTCCTTTTGCTTATATATCATAGTATTCCTGCTGCACAATGACTTTCAGCACCTCCTCATTTCTGCTGTCTGATTCAGTTCTTTCAGGGGTGCTGTGTTGCCATAAAACTTGCTTTTTAAGGCTGAAGGTAGTAATTGCCAACTGTTATACTTTTTGATCTGTTGATCAGTAAGTGCAGAGTTTACTGGATGTCATAGCTACCTTTAGTCTGTGAAAGAAACAACTGAAAGTGTTTTTTTTGGAGCATCTACCAATTAAATAACAGAATAGACTAATTCAGGTAGTGACATTGTGGGAGAACCTATGAAAGTACTAGGGGGGTGAAAGTAAGAATATTTGTTGGGGAGTCATGAAAATGTATGTTGTAAGATAATGAGGGGGCATAGCTTACGGAGTCTGCTGTGGGGGAGGTGAAAGGCAATCTAAAGGCAGCCTGCAGCCACTTGAGGGGTAGTTGCAAAAGACAACAAATTTAAGCTCTCTCACCGAGGGCATGCTGTTTAAGGAGGGGCAATGGTCCTCAGGTGGGAGGTTCAGATTGAACATGAGGAAAATCTTCTTTGCTGGGAATGTGGTGCAGCACTGGAGCAGGTTGTCCAGGGAAGCTGGGGAATTGCTGTTGTTGGAGGTCTTTGAGATTCAGACCAATCTGTGGCTGATGTGATCTAGTGTGGATGACAGTTCCATTTTGAAAGTGGTGTTGGACTGGACAACCTCACAAGGGCCCTTCCAAACAGCATTTCTATGATCCTTTGAGTAAACATAATACTCTTTACAACTGTGTTCACAAATAAGGCAAAACTAGCAATGTATGTTTTTCTTCTGTTTTGCCAAGATGAGTAAAATCAATATGGTCAACATTTTCTGGTTTACGTGCCTACATATTTGTACCTGAATCGGTGGCTTGTTTTTACATACACTGATTTGATTTTCCATTGTCATCAAAATATACATTAGGTGCCTATTGTTTGATTTCTCTGAAGCTTAGCTTTAATAGTTGGGTTGGAATTCTTCCCTTGTGGCTTTCTTTATGCGCAATCTTCTACCTTTCTAATTTTTGCATATGAGTTAAAGAAGAAGTTGCCCATTGAGTTCATTTTCTCAGTTCATCTATCTCATTCTGATTGTCTGTGGCTGCAATCAAGGATTTTTATGATTTTCAGAGCTGCCAAAAAAATCAGCTAATCAAGTGGATCAAGTAACCTCATGTGATGGTTTATTTTTATCTCTGGTATCAGCATTTTTCATTTCTTGCAGAGTTATAATTAATTTCATTATTATTTTTTAATTTATTCAACTGTCTCAAATATCTACTATGCACACACTGAAAATACAAGCCTGAAGTTAAACTTCTCCCTGGATGACTATAACACATTAATTCTTGTAGTATTTTCACAGTGATTGATTTTGCTGTTGATGTGCTTCACAGTACATGCATTAATGCATACCATTTTATAATTTTTTTTCTTAAACTGCATTACAGCTAGATTAAGAAAAATAGCTAAATTATGAATTTAGATTTTGTGATTAAAAATGTAATTAGAAATAATTTGGTCACAGCAACTGCTCAGGCTCTGAGTATAAATGCAGCTTATTAATATTACTCATCATGAAAAGTGTTTCATTAATGACTCTCCTTGTGCACACAGAATAAATACATTGCCGTGCAAGTTTTTCTTGCAGGTGTGCATCAGTCCTCATGAGACAGGTCAAACTGGAGGCCCTGTCTGTGCTATAACTGGAGGTGTGATTGTAAATTATGAACATACTCTAGCTTGCTTTATTTTGTATACCGTGTATACCATAATATATGTGTGAACTCTAGTTTGGCAGAGGCAAATACTTGGTATACCTGTCTAAAGCATCATATTGGGACTATGCAGCTATTGATTCCTGATCTAGGTGGAATAGTTATATAGCTATATACGCTGTATTCCTAATTCTTAGTTTAGATGTAGAAATCTTTAGACTTGCTCAGGGCTTGTGTTTCTTCACAGAAAAGTAATCAAGGTAATAGGTGCAGAGAGCGGTATCTGTGCTGGGGGTTTTACCAAGTAATGGCAAAAGACTGTAAGACATGGAGAAAAAAAGCCAGTTCCTTCTCATTATTACAACAGGCTTCTCAGTGCTCTTAGAAAAGTAATTCTTTGAGGATTTTCTCTCACAGTGGTGAGCTGTTTGTTAAAAGTTCTGGAAACTTTCTGAAGACATTATCTCCACTTTAAATCAATATCAGTTGGAGATTTCTTTTTTGGATCTTTTGACATTCTTCCATGGCCCAGAGAGTATTACCAGTGGTTTAGATGATTAAATAAAAAAATAATGTTTACTAATGCTTAGACATAAGATTTCATTAGGTCCTGACCTTCAGATGTTCTAATTATTCCCTGTTTCTAAGATCTACAGTGGTTGTTTTATGCACGAAATTACTGTGAGCAAAAGAGGAAGATGGGAGTTGTAACAGCTAAGAGAATTTAAGGTCAATTTTATCCTTTTTCCACTTGAGAGGTGTGTAGTTGCAAATCTCTGACTACTACTTTTATTTTATTATTGGTATTTAGACTCTCACTCATTCCAAAAGGTAGATAACTTGTAGGGAAGAAGGCATATTGTCAGAAACAATTTTGTGTAATTCAGAGCACTTTTGTCCCCTATACAAGTATGAGTATGTATTTTAGATGGCAGTGTGTTAATCTCATCATAAAATTGCTTTCTGTTTGCTTTTAAAATGCCAAATTATCTAAACCATAGAAAAATTTTATTGCATTTTTAAATTCTTTTTCATTTTCTCAATAAAGATGGTAAAGTATAAATAATATTTCCAAGAAACTAGCTTATGCAAAGGAATTAAAAGTTATCAAATTAACATTATAGGTATTTTCTTATATGACAAATATTTTTTTGCCTTTGATCACAGGTTTCAGAAGAAGCTCTGCATCCCCGCACTGAGGACGAAGAGTCTTTCCAGGGAATGGAGCCCTATCTTGTACGGAGATTATCATCCCGTAACATCCAGCTTCCCCCCCTGGCTTTCAGGCAGTTAGAACAGGCAGACTGGGATAAAAAAAATGATACCGAGACTATCCCAAGGCCCACGACTCTTCCATTGAGGATTCCTCCTCTGATTGCCATTACATCTGTTGAGTCCAGCAGGTAAGATCCAGCAATTTCTTCTTGATTCGACATTTCTAGTGCCAGGTGCAGGACAGCAGATGCTGCTTCTGGGACAGAAGTTTATTTCTTTTCTAAATGCTCTCAATAAGTGAAAAAGAAGAACAAATTATTAATATGTAGGTTTATGGCTGACACTTGTTAATACTGCTTGTAAATATTTTGGTCATGTCCAAATAGCAACACTAGAAAACATTTTATCTGAACATTACTAATACTTCCTATTTGGAAAGAAGACTTCTGGAGGCTTGAAAAAACATTTTTTCATATTATAATAAAGATAGGAAACTTTTTATACACAGATTTTTTTTTACATTATACAGTTTCAAAAGAGGTAATCATGAGAGGATTGTGCCTGCTCCTGTATAGCTGCATTATCTGTAATGTCAAACATATTTGGTAGTGATTTGTATTACAGTTTCTTCGTATTATATCTTTGACTTCTTACATCATGCATGTTTTCTAGAGTAACCTTTCCTGTTCTTAGATGTTTGTGATACCATCCTATTTTCTGTTTTTATTTTCCATAATATAACTTGTTAGTATGAAGTTCTTGCTTACGATGTTGTTGTTGTTGTGGTTTTGTTTTGTTCATTTTGTGTCCATGGAGGCTGGAGGGAAGATTGGTCTGAGATGCAGAATGAAGACTATTTGGCTTTGAAACTTCAGTAGTATTTGGGATGTCCTGTGTAAACTGTGTAATACATGGATGATACTCCTGTGTGTTTTGTTAGCTTTAGTAACACTGACTGAAAAAAATACTTATCCTCCTGAGGCGGTAGAAGGTCAGAAAGCAGAATGAAAAACATTACTCTGTCCTATGAAAAAGTCTAAGCATTTATAGGTTTCTGGAGACTGCGTTACTTTCTAGGCTGGATTCAAATATGGAAGAGCAACACAGTTGGACAGGTATTCAAATAAATAACAAACCTAAACCAGACTGGTTATTATGGATAGCTGTCTGCTGTACTCAGAGAACAATCACTTCTTTGTGGCATTAAGAGATAACTTCGTATCCTGCCTATACCATCTATTCCCGTGGTTGGTAGAATGTATTTTGAAACTGGACAAAACAAGATTTAGCTACAAGTTTATTTCTGAGAGTGACAGGAATACATCAGATGTACAGATTGTTGAATGGAGCTGCCATGATGTTTAAACAAACAAACAAACCGAAACTGAACACAACAGCAGAAGCAATTATAATTTTGATGTTTCTTTGCAATATAAAATCTTTAGCTTTTATGATTCTTTCTTAGCTAAAGAACAGTTATGCTGCTACAGGAAGAATATTGTTCAGGAAATTAAATTCTCTAGATGTTTAGTGCCATTTTTCAGTTGTTAGCACTCTCAAGCATCTATGCATTTTGCGTTTACATGTTTGTAATGCCAGCAAACAACTGAAGAAAGCTATCCTTTTATCCAGCTTCTTGTCTGCATGAAAGTACACAAATTTAGGAGACCTATTATGTCTGTGGGAATGCAGTTTACTTCCATTGCGTTCAAATGTATGGAAATGCGCAGTTGAGAAAAGGAAACCAAAGTGTGGGTGGGAGACAGGAGGATTCCTTGCCTTCAGTGAGTAGGTGAAGGTAGAAAAGCATTTTGTTCATAGGAATTCATTCCAAGGTGGAAGAATTTCACCACTGAAATAATCTTACAAATGTATGTTTCTGGAGGAATATGCTAAAAGATCCCAAAGATAGCATTATAAACCATCTTATGCTGTGATTTAAATACCTGGAATGTGCAAAACTAGAAAAAGTGACACCTTTTAAAATGAAGTACATATTCTATTCCTAAACATGCACATATGCAGGAGCACACAAACCCTTTTTCACTACCTTTTTCTCTCCCTTTTTATTGTTACAAAGTCACAGGACTTTTTCTTTTTTTATGTTAGCTTTGCAGAAGAATGACCTACGCTGTTTCAAACAAAGCTTCTCTTTTTTGAAAAACCCATCAGAGTAGATGAAAAACTAAAAAGTAAATATTCAGTAATGTTTTTCTAGATCTTTCACACTTCATAAACTCTTACTCTTCTGACTCTAAGCAGATATCACAGTATCTTGTCATTCCTTTCAGCCTTCCAATTTATTTCTATGCATACAGGAAACCTGATTCTGATTTTTTTTTCACCCAGGTTAAACTCAGACAATAATAAAGATCATTGTTAAGATGAAGGATTTATGTCTTATATTGAGGTTTCACGTGCAAAATTGCTAACATGTACTATAAAAACAGGTGCTTGCAAATCAATAGACTGAGCCTGCAGCTGGTAGCAACAATTATGTTTATGAAATTTAGGAATCGCCAGACGCTCTATGGGGAAGATTAGAAACAGGCAGGCAATTGGTGAGCATTGGTGAGGCCACATCTGGAGTATTGTGTCCAGTTCTGGGCCCCTCAGTTCAAGAAGGACAGGGAACCGCTTGAGAGAGTCCAGCGCAGAGCCACAAAGATGATTAAGGGAGTGGAACATCTCCCTTATGAGGAAAGGCTGAGGGAGCTGGGTCTCTTTAGTCTGGAGAAAAGGAGACTGAGGGGTGACCTCATCAATGTCTNGCAACATATTGAGCCTGAATATATAGAATATTAAATGTGCTATTTTAATGTAAACTAGGATAGTTAGGATATTTGGAGTGTGCATATGACCACATGCTTTACATTTTGCCAGTTTTCCTCAAATAACTATTACTAAGTTTACCAAAAGTTTTGGTACAGGTGACAGCTATGATGCTGTTTAAGATGAGATGGACAGATAGGAGGGATTACCAGCAGACTACTTTTGCTTTTGGCAAAGCAGCTGGTATTACAAGGCTGGGAAAATATTTTACATGGGAACTTATTTGTTTGAGGAGATTTAAGGTATTTGTTATTACCTCCTTTAAAGTAACTCTTTCAAAGGACATGTACTTTGCTCTGTATTTGTTTTACCCAATAGTCACAGCTTCCACCCTGATTCAATGCTCAAGCAAATATTTATTTTATGACAGTAAGTGTCGCACCGTAAACTTGATTTCTTCCTTCAAACACTTGTATGTGATTTAGGACAGTTTGTCAAATCTGTATGTAATGGTGGTGTTTATTTGTCCAAAGCTTGATGAAATATGATCAAAGTCTGTTTAGTCACATTTGTTATGGAAAGTGTCTCTTTGCATTGTTTAACTCAGAAGAAGAGATTAAATAGGAGAAGGTAGGATAGATATTCTTGAGCTGGCTGGACTAGCATGTGTTGGACACTATGAAGTGCAGTGGCACACATACATTCCCCACTCTCAGTGGGACAGATCCAATGTGTCAGACTCTGATGTAGTCTTTTATTTTTGCTTTAAAGGATAGCTTTTTTGAGTGACAAGGCAGCAAACTACCCCAATTGTTGCTGTGATTCTCCTCTCCTCTTAATAGATGTGACTGACATGATATGGGAAATGTGATGTTCACTGGATGTAAACTCTAGAAATGAAAGAGTGTGTCATGTACTTGAAGAGTTCTTTAAAAGGGTTATTTGAAAGCAAAAAGTTATTTTGGAGTTGGGATGTGGTTAGAAAGGCTTTCAGTACAAAATATATAAAATAATTTCTTTGTGTTTCATTTCGTTATCTGTAATTCAGTATATATAGTGTCTCTTCTTATTACTTACCCTATTCTTTGCTCAAACACAATTTGGGAGAGATTATTATAATTGTACAACATAAAATCTATTTTAAATTGCTTTTTTATTGCTTATATACAACTGCAAGTGTGTTTATGAAACACTAGGCAGCTACAAGAATGACTTACGTGATAGTTAATTTCTGAAGTATCTTTTTTTGCAATGTTCCTTCCGTCCTAATTTATCAGTTTTCCTTAAATTACATTCTGTGGATTAGATAGGCACTGTACTGCTTAAGAACTTCTGTGTTTTATTAACCTTTAAAGAGGCAATCCAAACTCTCTATACTGGAGATCAGATAAAAACTAGATTTGAAATTATCCCCTGTTTTTCTTTCTGCCCTTTAAAGATGCACTTAAACTTTCTGATACCTGGTTTTGAAAGGAAATATCAGAAAATTGTTATTAGCATCATCATTGTAAGTTTGATACTTTACCAACACAGAGTGAGAGTCCTTATTTCAAACTAGATGTGCCTTAATGTTTACCACTTGCTGCCTTATTGTCTCCCCCCTGTCAGAGCAATACCTCAAAGATTAGATTTTGTCTTTTAACTTCTGAGTTTTAGAGAGAGATGATGAAAGCAAGGAGATTGGACCTCAGCGGCGTAACATGTAATAAAAACTAAAGCTGGGGAAAAGGTGCTCTTCAGATTCATTGATTTGCAACTGAGTATGATAGTGTAATAGTGAAAATAAGTGAGAACTATGGTTTACATCGTGCTGAAAGAAAAAAAAAAAAAAAAAGAAAATCTGCTATTTCAATTATTTTGTAACACAGAGTTATGATCTTGGGCCTGCCAAGATGTAACTCTTCTGAAGAAGCTTCTCATGGGTCCAGGCTGTTTTGAACACCAGCTGTGTTCCCTGACTCCCCTGCCAGTTAAGAATAATTAAGAACAGCACAACAATTCTTAGCAATTTTATTGCACATTTCTTTATTTTAAAAGCATTATAAACATGAGCAAATCCTTGTGTTACCTTTGGGAGATCAGTTAGTGAGAAACTAGTGTTGTTCTCATTTTATGCATAGGAAAAGTTGCACGCAAAGGGGTAGCACAACTGTCCAAGACTACAGAACAAACCAGTAATACAACTATTACAGAATAAAACTATGAACAGAATTCAAGAATTTTTGGCTCCTGGTTTTGTGCCTAACCTACTTCCTGTTAAAAAGTTGAGGGTGGAACATGGGGAAAAAAGAAAATACCTCAAGCTTTATCAACCTTTAAAAATAAACTTAGTATGTCAAGGAGAATTTTATTGACCAGGTCTGAGGAGGTTTTCAATTGTTATTAGTAGAAGTTAAACACCTAATTCTTGTTATGCATCTGGACTCATACTAAGCCTATATTTATATCATATGGACTCAGCCTTATAGTATCTGACTGTAGCATCTGTTATAAAGAAAAGCATATTTGATTAGTGTGGAAACCCAAATTGAGTCAACATTTGAGCTCAGATCTATCAAGAGGGAAAAATCAGTGGGAATTTCTGAGGTTAAGTAGATGTTAGAAGCCTTAAAATTTTATGGCATCCAGGCCTTAACTTTTAAGAGAGTCTGCTATTCTAGTGACTAGCCTCAAAAATTTCTATGTTGCTATATGTATTCTGGAATCATTTTAGTGAACAGCTTCAAAACAGTTCTGTTAGTCAAGACTGACACTGACTAGGTGCTGAAAAGAGGAAGAAAGCTGTGAAGGTGGCAGGTCCCATATCACAATCATAGAATCACAGAATCATAGGGTTGGAAGGGACCTCTGGAGATCATCTAGTCCAACCCCCCTGCCAGAGCAGGGACACCTTAGAGCAGGTTGCACAGGAACCATCCAGGCGGGTTTTGAATGTCTCCAGAGACAGAGACTCCACCACCTCCCTGGGCAGCCTGTGCCAGGGCTCTGCCACCCTCAAGGGAAAGAAGTTCCTCCTCATGTTTAGGTTGAACTTCCCATACTCAAGTTTGTGCCCATTCCCTCCTGTCCTGTCACTGGGCACCACTGAAAAGAGCCTGGCCCCATCCTCCTGACACCCACCCTTTAAGTATGTATAGGCATTGACAAGGTCCCCCCTTAGACTTCTCTTTTCCAGACTAAAGAGACCTAATTCCCTTAGTCTTTCTTCATAAGAGAGGTGTTCCAGTCCCCTAATCATCTTTGTAGCCCTTTGCTGCACCCTCTCCNCCGCTCGTCACTGACCTCCAACTAGACTCTGCGCCCCTAATCACAACCCTCTGGGCTCTGTCTTGCAACCAGTTTTCTGTCCACCTCACTGTCCATTCATCTAACCCACTCTTCCTAAGCTTCCCTATGAGGATGCTGTGGGAGACTGTGTCAAACACCTTGCTGAAGTCAAGGTAGACCACATCTACCGCTCTCCCCTCATCCATCCATCCAGTCACACCATCATAGAAGGCGATCAGATTAGTCAGGCATGATTTCCCCTTAGTGAATCCATGTTGAGTACTTCTGATAGCCTTTTTTTCCTCTACATGCCTTGAGATGACACCCAGAACGAGCTGGGTTTACTAGTGTTTACTAATAGTGTAATTACTATTACACAAGAATACTTGTGTAATACTAATTATTAATACCAGTGGAAGACTTCAAATCCCATACTTCTCTCCACCCCCTCATCTCCCAAAGAATAATATTATTTTAAATTATGCCTAGCATTAAGTGGATTATTTAGATCTGATGCATATGTAGACTGTGGAGGACAGCAGGCACTGTCCAGTCCAGAATTAGCCATTCTGAAATCCTTAGCCAATCAGAATCCTAATCGAATGCTACCACTTTATTCAGCAGTGGTAAAATTTCTAATTTTTCAATAATAAAAATGACCTCTTTGCCCTTTGAAATCATTATTTATGTAGCATAGACCGGAAACAGACATTCCTGTAAACAGATTTTCCTGTAAGAGATATTCCTGTAAACTGTGGATGAATAGTGTATGTGTGCATGCATTTTCTAGTTTAAGAAAAAATGTACAACAAGTAGTTACTTTAAATCAAGAGATTTATCTGAAAAAAAATATTAAAAATGGTATCATAGAATCGTAGAATACCAGGTTGTCCTTGTTGCACTTCACAAGGTTTTTATTCGCCCACTCTTCCAGCCTATCCAGGTCTTCCTGCAAGGTGGCTTTCCCTTCTGAAGTGTCCGCTTCCCCACTCAGTTTGGTATCGCCAGCAAACTTCATCAGGGTATGCTTGATGCCAACATCCAGATCACTCGTGAAAGTTCTAAACAGTGTTGGGCACGATATTGATCCCTGGGGGACCTCACTTGTGACAGGTTGCCAGAAAAGGAGCTATTTGCCACCACACTCTGGGTGTGGCCTATCAGCCAGTTCCCCACACACCTCACAGACCGTAACACATCAGTTTCTCTAGGAGAAGGCTGTGGGAAACCATATCAAAAGCCTGGGAGAAATCCAGGTAGACCACTTCCACTGCTTACCCCATATCAACCAAGGTTACTTTGTCATAGAAGGTGATAGGGTTTGTTAATCACAGTTTGCACTTGGCAAATTTGTGCTGGCTTTTACTAATAACATGCTTCATTTGGCTTGTGATAACCCACAGGAGGATTGGTTCCATAACTTTCCCACGGACTGAAGTGACATTGATGGGCCTATAATTTCCTGGATCCTCCTTTAAGCCCTTCTTTTAGATGAGTGTAACATAACCCTTCTTCCACTCTTCTGGGATTTACCCAATCTCCATGGCTTCTCAGAGATTACAGAGAGTGGCCTCACAACAATGTCAGCCAGCTCTCTTAATAGCCTTGGGTGGATAGCATCATGGCCTATCGATTTGCAGGGGTCAAGCTCCTGTCATAGTTCATGTATCAACTCTTCCTTCACTGATGGTGAGTCTGTGTTTGCATCAACCTGGATTGCTGTTCCCAAGGCCTGGGACACAACAGTGCTGGTAAAGACAGAGGTGAAGAAAATGTTGAGAACCTCTGTCTTTTCATTGTTGGTGGTGACTAAGTCACCTCTCCTGTTTAAGAGTGGGCCAATATTTTCCTGGATGTTTATGTACCTGAAGAACTCTTTCTCGTAGTTCTTAACATCTCTTTCCAATTTTAATTCAAGCTGAGATTTTGTTTTTGTAACTGCATCTCTGCATGCCCTGGCAATGCCCTTGTAGTTCTCAATGGGTGTTCATCTGCTTTTCCATCTCTGGTATGCTTCTCTTTTGGTTTTGAACAGACTCAGAAGCTTGCAGTTAAGCCGGGGGGGTCTCTTGCTCCACCTATTTCCCTTACACTTAAAGGGGATGAACTAGTTTTGTGCTGCTAGGAGAATGTTCTTGAAAAGCTCCCAGCACTTGCTAGCTTCTTTATCCTCCATGGAAGCTTCCTACAGAATCCCTCCCAGCTGAGCTTGGAGCAAGCTGAAGTTTGCTCTTCTGCAATCTAAAACTTTGGTCTTAGTATTAACCTTCAGTGTGCTCAACAGGATCCCAAACTCCACAATATTGTGATCACTGCATTAAAGGCTAGTGCTAAGAAAGATATTACAAAGCAGATTTTCTTGGTTTCTGAGTAGCAAGTCCAGCAGTGCCTCATTCCTGGTTGGCACATCTAACATTTGTATGAGGAAGCAGCCCTTCACAGATTCCATCTTAGCTGCTGTATTGTTCTTCCAACAACTGTCTGGGTAGTTGAAGTTACCCGTAAGACTGTTTTGTTGAGGTAAAGCTTACTTAAGTGACCCAAATATTGCCTTGTTGACCTTTTAATCTTGCTTTGGAGGTCAGTAGCAGATGCCTACTGTAAGATCGCCCTTGGAGATGACCCCTCTGACCCAGGGGCATGATAGGGCTTCCACAATCGCTGTAGCTGACTTCTATACATTCAAGGTTCTCCTTGTGATAAAGCACAACTCTTTCTCCTCTTCTTCCCTGTCTGTCTTTATGAAACAGCCTATAGCCATCCCTCATGATCCTTCAGTCGTATGGGTTGGACCACCATGTTTCACTTATTCCTATGATAGCATAAATTTTTCACTGGGTATGGAGCTCCAATTGCTCCTGTTTGTTCACCAGGCTGCGTGCATTGGTGTGCATACACTTGAGGTGGTTGGTCTTCTGGTTCACATCTTGGGAGGCAGCTAAGGAACATTTGTTGCTGCTCTGGTTGTCCTGGCTTATTCGCCAGTTGGTTGCAGTGGTTTGAGCGTTGCCATTTTGGACCTTGTCCCCCAAGTCCTTCAGTTTAAAGCTCACATCACCAAGTTGCCCAGCCTGTTGCCAAAGATTCTCCTGTCTCTTCTAGATGGGTGGATTCCATCCCTCCCTAACAGTTTATAGTCATCAAGAAAATCCTGTTGTCATAACAGCCAAAACACTCATGGTGGCACCAGCCACAAAGACAGAAGTTGATTTGTATCACATGTCTATTTCTGGCTGCACCCTTTCCTCTAACTGGTAACATGGAAGAAAAGATAACTTGGGCAACAATACTTTTTACTTACCCCCCCAGAGCTTCGTAATCGTACTTAACTCTGCCCAGGTTCCAGCTTGCAGTGCCATTCATGTCTACATGAAAGGGTAACAGTGGGCAGTAGTTGATGTTCTTGACAAGTTGGGGCATCCTCTTGGCAACATCTTGGACCTTGGCTCCCAGGAGGCAGCATACGTCTCATGACTCCCTGTCAGGCCAGCAGATGGGCACCTCAGTGCCCCTTTACAGAGACTCAGCCAGTGTAAACACTCGTAATTTCTTTTTATGGTTTCCACTGTGTGCTTCTGGTACAGTTTCTCCTTGTAGACCTTACTCGTAGGTGTCTATAGCCGTTAAAGCTTCATATCTGGTTTTGGTTCTAATGCTGGTGGGTGTGGATGAGGCAGAGTCCTGCTTTTGTGGGTCACTAGTGTCCAAAGTGCCTCACTCTGTGGTGTCTGCAACAGGAGCATGGCTCTGAAACCACTTTTCTATCCCTGTCTTGGCCCCTCTCATACTGTGCAGCCTTTTAACTGTTTCCTGCAACTCAGCTACCTGTCAAAGCAGGTCATCAAGATATGCACAACTTTTGCAGGTGATTTCCTTTTCTTCAGGAGAGGAGTCAAGGCACTCGTTGCAATCTACCATCTGTACTGAAGTCTCCTTCCTTACTAGTTCCATCTGCGTGTAAGTGTCAAACATCTCAGGGGCTTTCTCTGTAGAAACACTAGTTTTAACTCTGAGGCGAGTGACCACCATTATGGCAGAGACCTCTTGAGTTGGCAGGGTGACTATGGCCTTCCTGCATGCCCTTCTGCATGAACAGCTGCATGAACCAGTTTATTGTCTGCCTTGTAGTCCACTCGTCTAGTCCACATCTTTCTGCCTGGCTACAAGGTTTCAATGAAAGTCTGTCAGAAACCTTGCTGCTGCTGCTCTTGTCTTTCACAGAGCCAGGAATTTCTTCATAAAAGGGAATCAGGTTCATTGCATGTGATTCGCCCTTGCTAAATTTATGCTGAGTGTTCCCAATCTTGTCCTTCGTATGCTTAGAAATTACTTCCAAGAGAACTTGCTCAATAACCTTTCCAGGATCTAAGATGAGGCTGGAGCAGTCTGTAGTTCCCCAGGTCCCCTTCCTTTTAAAGATATTCTTACCATCAGACCTTTTCAGGCCACTGGGATCACCACAAGTTTTCAAAGATGATAAATAGAGCATGGCCTCACATTGACATTGATCAGAATTTTCAGCACCATTAGATGCATCCCACATGATCCCAGGATCTTGAACGTGACTGATTTACTTAAGCAGAGCCTAACTTGATCTTCCCCTACAGCAGATGGTACCTTCTAGTCCCCTAAACTTTCCTTTTGAGCAAGGCCTGAGAGCAGACTTTGCCAGTAAAACAAGGCATAGAAGGGTGTGAGTACTCCATCCTTTTCCATGTGCTTCATCACTTGATTGCCTAGTCCATTTAGTGGCAGGTCCACGTTTTCCTTTTTCTTCTTTTGCCTTTGATGTACCTTTTTGTTGCCCTTCATCTCCATTGCCAGGTTAATCTACAGCTGAACTTTGACTTTACTGACACCATTCATGAAAAGTCAGGTGATACTTCCATGTTCCTCCTTGGAAATGTGTTTCTTCTTCCAGCTCCTGTAATTTTGCTTTTTGCATTTCATCTCTATCAGAAGTTCCCTGTTCAGACAATTTGGTGTCCTACTATTCTTTCTAACCCCATAATCACAGTTTATCCAGAGTACTACAAGAAAGTGAGTCACTAGGTGATTATGTTGGATTTTTATCATAAAATATTATTTTAGCTTTCAATTATTATTACATTCCTGTATGCATTCCATAAAAAGGAAGGATTTCTTGATGTGACTACACTCTGTTGTCTGTTCTTACATTCTTACATTCTTATATTCACATGTATTCACACATAATATGGTGCTCTTGTGTAAAATAGAATAGGAGAGTTTGTTTTCTTGTTTCATAGCTGATTTAATTGAATATAAAGAAAGTGGTCATTTGCTACGTGATCTCTTTAAATTATTTCTCCTGATGATCCTTCTTACTCTGTTGCTCACTTTTCTGCTTAGATGTTTATTGGTGCCAAGGTCTACTGCTGCAATGGAAATTGCAAGGGCAGATTGCAATTGCAAAGTCTACTTTGCAAGGGAAATCTCAGAAAGTAAAAGAGTGCATCTAATTATAATCAGTTAAAGTTGCAGTGAGGTGGGGAAAAGCCGGGAATTCATTAAGATTAGCTTTACTTTCTACAGTGTAAGTGGAGGAGGTATTATGTTAACAGTTTTTAAAAGGTTTATACTTTGCAGATAATGTCTTTTTTTGAGCGGTTAACCAGTAAAGTAGTTATTTTGTTAAAATATTTCTTCGGGCAATCAGCCAAACTGAAGCCCACACACTATTGAAAATTGTGTGAAATTGAAAATAGTGATTCACTATTGAAAATGCAGTGTGAAAAGAAATGCATAACAAAATAATCTCTTAATATGTACTTTTTCACTATGTCATATTAATGTAAATTTCGAGATGGCAAAAGAAATCAGAAAGCTTATCCAATTAGAGGAATACATAGTGTCTTTCTTATGAGGATTTTTTCATGTTGGAAGTTGTCACTTTACATTAGCTTCACTATTGAAGATGTCTTGGGCTCTTTCTGATTTGCATTTCAATCATCCCTACAGCAGCAGCTTATAAATACAAACAAGAAACCTACTGAACTGTCACAGGCACATAAAGCTGAGGGAAAGATAGGAATCACTTCAGGAAGGTGATCCAGCCAGCAGCTGTGGGTGAATCCAGCCTTTAGGGCAGTTCCATCCAAGCTGCCTTGGCCTGGAAGGACATGGTGAACCATTGAAGGAAAGCATACAGCAGCTCAAAGGCACCTGGTGTGGTTGTGTGCAGAATTGTGCCTAGCATCTGAGCAGTCAATGCACACCTGGGAGAGACAATCGAAGCAGAAGCATATTAATTTTGAGCACTTACGTGACCCAATCTTTCTACAGGTCTGTGTGCACAGTCAGTGTTGTGTCATCTCTATTAAGGCTAATTACACTCTATATGTTTTCTCGTGCGTTCCTTTTTCTAAATCAGCAGAGGTGACAAGATCGTGCATGAAAGCAAAAGATCTGGACTACGTAGTGAATCAAGCTGCTGTCAGCATTCCTCATCTCTCTTGCTTCAGTACAATCCTGTGTGGAGAAAAGCATCTAATCAACCTAAGAATTAGTACGCGCAATTGACAATAAAATTGGATGCTACTGTGTAGCCTTATTCTATTTATAACTTAAAACAGACCTGGCTAAGGAAATCTTCTGAGAAGAAAGTTTGTGGATTTTAGGAAGTTACTTGGGAAGGTCTGCTTGGTAAGCATACAAACTATGCCTGTCCTGTCCTTTCTTTTGTCAGGTACTTGCTTATGGCCAGCATGGTTTACAGGAAGCTGGCTAGAAGGACTCTTCGTCTGGCTTAGTATGGCCATTCTCAGATAAATTCGATTGTAACAGTTTCTCTTTTCTAGACCATTGTCTTCTGTTCATAATATGGATTCCTTCAACTTGATTCTGCAGAATTTTCATCTTGTGTTTAGACCATTAGTAAACATAACTTTACTAATAAAGTTATATTTCTACATAAACATATGCATAGTAAGATCTTCATTTGTTTTGATTGGGTCAGTACAGAATTAGAATTACAAATTTACTTTATATTTTTGAACATATTTCCAGTAATTCACATTACTAGCAAATAATGTAGTTAATGCAGATTCCAAATATCACTTTGAAATTTGAACATTTAACACCTTTAAGGGTTGCTGTTTAAATAGTGTACAATATCACATACAAATATACATAGAATATTTTATATAATAGTGATAAGGCTTGCAGGATTACAAACTTTTGGAAGACAATGAAGATTTTAAAATGCAATACTTATCAAAATGCTATTTCATTAAATGACAAATTTTTTTGTTGAAACTTTATTTAGAGCAAAAAATTATTTTATATTCCTACAAATAGAACTTATTTTTTGTATTCTCTCTGGATCAATTTTTTTATTTGAAAAACATAGTTTCTTATTAGAAAGAAAGCTTAAAAGCAGAAAGTAAAATTTTATTTATTTAGATGATGCTTTCATTCCCATTAAAAAATTGTAGAGGAAAATTCATAAGAGCAGGCAATGAATAATATTCCACAGTGGAACACAGGGGAATAAATGGGATTTTCTGGAAACAGAAGGAAGGTGATTTCTTCACAGTTATAATCAAAACAATATTTTGAAATTATCAAGCATAGAAAGCAATTTTCACATACATATTTCGCATTAGGCGTACTTTCTGAGAAGAGCCTCTTAAGTACATTCACTCATTTACCGACCTTCTTTTTCTGTTTCTAGTCTAAGCCTTCAAACTTTCTTCTGATTCTTTTAAAGATCCTACTTACAGTTTCCTCTTTCACTTCAGGTGAAGGCTCGGTATTAGTTCTCTGAAAAGTAAACGGCTCAGTCCTTTTGGAACTTAAATATACCATAATTTTTGCTTTCCTTAAAATGGTCTTCTTTAAAAGAGATAATGTCTATAAAATGGAGATGAAAAGACTTCAAAATTATCTTGCAAAAATATATGGGCAGATAATTTTTAGTTCTTGTTACAGCAAAGAAAATAGAAGACCCAAGCCATGAAAGGCTGTAACTCTGGTTTTACCTCTTTCCCAGCAGTGAACCAATTTTATGGGATATTTTTCATAAGTCTGTTGCTTGAATTTCTGAGTATAGAGTAAAAATTTCGGCCTTATCAGAGGATCTACTCCATGTTATAGAGTAAGATGTGGTTGACTGCTATTACTTTCAACACAATAAGTTTCTGTGCAATCTCAAGTAATGGCTATGTAATGGTCTCATTCTGTTCTCTCTTGTCACATCCCTTTTCAACTATAATTTTCTTTAATTCAAAAGTAACTCTGGTCTTTTTTCTGGTATAGGTAACAGGGCGATTAAATGCAATAGTTTGACGATGAGAAATGTGTGAACAGGTGGCTGCAGAATCTCACAGATACCACAATGAAAGTTTTCATTACAACAGTGTTTGGCCTTATCAAGTCTAATGCTAGACATGTCTGCATGTCCCTAACAGAAAATAAGTGTATCGTGATAATTTTCAATAGCTATGTATGACCTGAAATTCATTGAACATGTAGAAATTGAGACTTTTCAATGAGACAAACCGGTAGTGTGGATTTTCAGCTGCTTTTATCTAGTTTTATCATCGAGCAATTGGATTTTTGTGACAATTTTGTCAGCAAAGTTTGAGGGATTTCTGTCTTTCTCTGACTTCAACCTTGCTGTGACATTTCCTTCCTTAGTTTCCTTCTGTTACTCCATTTTGGCTCATATCTCCTTTCTTCTCCAGATGTTTACATCTTTCTGATGATTACAGGTGTTTATTATAATCTCTATCACTGTCTAAAACATCTGTTAATTATACATATTCTGCTTTTCTTGGTCTACCACAATAGTTCTCTTTCATGTTCTGTATTATTTTTTTAACTATTCCTTATCTGTGGCAGAAGATCTGAGTTCTGAGTTTTGAAATTATCACTACTGGACATGTGCATGATTGGTTGAGAACATTGAGTAGACCATATGGAGCAAATTATACAATGTGTCAAGTGACTTATATGATATTCAGCACCATGGTTTCCAAGCTAGTTTATGACACTGAAATTATAGACACTTTTATACAATTCTGGAAAAAGAATTTTCAGCTTTTTCTTGGTTAACATAAATACAGGTGTGAATAGCACAACCTTTTTTTTTATATATATATACAGAGAGAACTACAGCAAGCTATTCAATAATCAATAGTAGAACTTGATGTCATCCTAGTAATTTTCCTCAGTCAGAGGTCTAATCTGATTTTATATTGCAAAAATAAAATGTATAAAATAATCCTTAGCCCAAAATGTTTCTTTTGAGATGCTTCATTTATTATGTATGCATGAATCAGTAGCAATTGCTCCTCTTCATCAAATGGGAATATATAATTGTGCTTTTTGATTCACAGATTAATTGGTATAAATTTGGACAATAACTATGCTTTTGTCATCTCTATGTTTGATGCTAAAATTTCTTGATGTAAAATATACTTGCTAAGCCTGATTGTTCTGCACATAGAGATGGTGGCAAAATCCTGTTTAATTAAATGGTGACAGGATGCGGCCTACACAGAGGTACTAAAAGCTGTGTGGGAGATTAATGTAAAGTCATCAGTAGTCTGGGGTTTCCTCTGGAGACTGTTCTGTAAATTTAGCCTTAATCGAAAACAGAGAAAAAAAAAGATCGTAAAATTTTCTCTGTTAAGTAAAAATTACAAGCTAGCTTA
>VXBO01011634.1:34636-47898 GCA_013400135.1 Rhinoptilus africanus
ATTTTAAAATTGTACAATTACGATATTTTTATTGAAGTATAGAAGGAAATCACCAAAAACGAAGGAGGTAAAGAAAACCTCTAAAATTCCAGTCTTGAGATAATAACATAAAATAAGCAGTGTTGATTTCTCTGGTAGTTCAAAAATCTTTAAGCTCTTCATTAACATGCTTGCGTTTTGGATGATTGTCATTGATTTCCTGGATAAAGCAGAGGCTAGATGTACTCTGTTACACAAAATAAAGAAGAAGCTGCTAACCTGAAAAGCAGCTGCATCATTACAGATGAATGTACTTTAGAGTTATATTTCTATCAACAGTGGTTAGTACTGAATTTGTATTAGAAGCTTTTCAGTGATTCTGATGACCTCAGCTCCCAGGATTTTTCTTCTTGACAGATGCCCTACTGAGTAATGGAATCATGGCTGTTGCACATTTTGGGATCTCCATTACAGCCATGAATAGAACCTGGGCATCCTGAATCCCAGTTCAAATGTAAGTGGCATTTCAGTTACAGGCTGAGTTGAAGATCCATTATTCCTTTTATGCTTTTGGAAATACATGCTTGCTTACGCATTGCTCACAATTGGAAATTACACTTATAATTGGAAATACATCTCTTACACAATACTTGCTGACAGATGCAAAATCTGCTATTTCTGAGAAAGGGCAGGAATTACTAGGAGTTGTTAGATGTAAGATTTTTCTCTAGATTTGAGGATAGATGTGTCGATATTGGGTTATTTTGCCTATCTTTGAGACACGTTGAATTTGGAAAAAAACTCATACAACTGTTAAAAATAGTAGTGAGAACTACCTATTGAGGCCCAAGAGCAACAGACCTTCTTGACCTGTGAAAAAATAAATCCAGAAAAATAAATACTAGCCTTTTAAAGACATTTTAAGAGGATTGAATGTGAGTAGTCTCAGCTAATTAGGATAGTGAAGTCAGAGAACCTATATTTCAAAGATAATTGAAATACAGTTGTAGATGTTCCAGTTTTCTAAGAACATTCCACGTTTCTGCTTGTTTGCTTGAACATGTTCCACTGGCAGCTAGGTACCTAAGAATGATTGAAGTCAGAGAGATCCAAGCCTGAAAGTTTTAAATTTGAGTTTAGACCTTTAAAAAGCTACCGTCCAATTGACAATACAACATTTCTTTCAGTCTCAGAATGTCAGCATAGTCATAGCCTCTCTAGAACGCTTTCTAATGAGCCTTGATGATATTGCATGATAACGGAAGTTATATTCATGATGGTCCTGTACCTGTAGTACAGCAGTAGCACTTGCTACTATCTTTTGCACCAATTCATGAGATGCTATTAGCATTTCAATAAGAGGAATTGTTTTTAGTGCTCTCTTTTGCCTTTGAATCCTATTTAGAAATCCAATAATAATTTTTTTTTTTTTTTGCTGATCATCAGTGTGATTCCAGAACATAGGACTGGCAGCTTTAGCACAAGGAATTCAGTGTTATCTGGTCTGCTTAATTATGAATTAAAATAACTATAAAAAATACAGGTAGCTCGGGAAGGTTATTAGAAAATTTCCCTGCACTCCATAAAAAATGCTGAAGATATTTGGAGAAACCTTCTCATTCTTCAAAACACAGAAAGTTAAATTTAAAAACCAAGATTAATTGTGATAAGGGATTTGCCAAGAAGCACAGTAAAGACAATCAAAGAAATCTCATGGAAAAGCTAAGCTACCTGTTTTCCACCTTGTGTCAAGGCTAACAAAATATGCATAGACTATTACTCAGGTAACACAGAATACTAAGGAACTGTGATGAGAATAAGTAGATGATGCTGTTGAAATTGTTTAAATTACTGTCATTCCTCTCCTCTATAGCATTTTCCATAGGAAAGATAAAAAACTGTATGATGCTTAATAGCTGCATAGTTAGTTAGACATCAACATATCTATTATATGATATGCTTAACTAAGAATTAAGAGGGCATGTTACAACCTATTGCAGAATGCAAAAATCTATGGAAAAGGTAACATGGATGAAAGAAAACAAAGCAGGAATATTGTTGCTACCAGTAGAGTGGTGTAAGAGTATGAACTAAATATGAACTTCACTTAAAGGGTACAGTTAGTTTTTTTGTCTCTCAATTATTTCAACTGAAACTGCCCAACACTTTCTATTTATGGCAGCATTTACTGTCAGCAATCTTTTCCGTAATTAAAGCAGTAAGTGGATTATGATTTCTTACCCAGTACTATATCTCAGTCAGAGAAATCATAATTATTGAGCTACTGGTGGTGGTTTTTCTTTCAGCATTAAGTGAATATTAGCTATCCATCACAAACAGGATTCAAACCAGATGATTTCATTGCCTGAGCGATCAGTGGCACTCAAAGTCCTCATTCCCTGAAGTATGAGCTGTTTGCTCGTTTGCAGAAACTGAGGACAGAACTTAGTGCTCTGTATTTTATGATATCTAGTAGATTTTAAGAAAATAAACCTGTACTTAATTTATTCTGTAGGTAGATATTGCAATATTTGTTGCTTCCTACAGGGATGTAGATTACGTAAATTCTTGGGAAGTATTAATGACTAACGTGTAGTATTCATGTGAAAGTATTAAAGACTAACTTCCATACACTATGTGTATAGAAAGGTGCTGTATTGTTCATGAATACCCTTGTGATACTGAATATACAAACATTTCATTCTTTTAAGCATTCGCTATTGAAAAAATATTGTGACCCAAAACCTCCAAACCACCAGTTACAAAAATGCAATGATAAAATGTTACAAGTATTCCCCCTTAAACCTGAGATGTTAATCGCATTCTAACAATAGCAGGTAGGCACTGACAGTTTCCAGTATCTCGGGCCCCATGTTAATCCCTTTTCGAGTGCAAACTTAACATGTCATGATCATACTGGACCATGTTAGTACAAGCAGCATGTAGTCATGCTGTAAAAGAAGTAATAATTTCTAAGTCTACTATTCTTGCCTCTGTAAGGCTCTGTTGAGAGGGGGAGCAGGGCAACAGTGCCTCAGTGAACGCTGACCTGAGAAAGACACAGCTGGGAACGGTTTCACGGTTTCTTCTCTTTGTGTTTGCTGCCTTGGATAGTCATAGTCTGGCTACCATCCCTATAGGGTTTATAAACCCTGCAAATATCAAGCAGAGGCTCAGCGTCTGCTTTTTTAAAGGGGTGAAAAGTAGTTTTTAATCATTTAATCCGTCGCTATTTTTCTCTCGCTTGAAAATACTGGTGAGAGGAAAAAGAGGGTTGAAGAGAACTATGTGGGTGCTAGCTGAAGTAATAATACAGGATTGAAGCATTCCACAATTTTTGTAAGATAAGTAACTTGAAAAACATGGCATTTTACTGCGCAAACAGATATCTATGAGATCTTTCACATTTGTCTCTGGAAGGCAGTACTCTCCTTATGCAAATGATCCATTTAACAAATGTGAAAGAATTTTCAGCCAATTAATTTCATAATTTTAGAGCATAACTGAAACTGATATATTATACATATAACACATATGAATATATGTATATACATGTGAATAACATTCACTTGTAGCTCAAATATGAGCTAAACAATCTAAGTTTCAATGAAGACAGCAGAAAAACCTCCTAGTGGTTCTAGCTGGAGGACTACCAAACCAAAATGAGCTAAGCTAGTAAATAAAGCCATTAATATCACTAGGATATTTTCAGCAAGTATGAAATGCACAAGTAACAAATGACAATTTTGATAAATAACACTTCAAAATATTTTTTATATCTCAAGTTAATATGCTTCAATAAAGGCCTTTAGTTTGCAGAATTACAGATGGGAAATTAAATTGGCAATATTCACACTCACTTACCCGAATTAATGAATCTCCTTTCCCCTCTATCCTTCATTTAAATAATCCATTGACATGCAAAATTACATTTTACTATTCAAACTGTTAATATTTTTGATTCATCAAAAGCAAGTAATTAAGAAACTTTTTACTGGAAATATAATTTGTTAAGATAATTTCAATCTATATGATTTATTTGTTTAAAAATAATTTATTGAAAAAAATTACTGGTACTGACTCCTAACTTCCTAATTAAAAAATATGTAGTTTCTGCTATGTTAGAGATTTCAACACTTTAACTAGTTTCAATGCATTATGTTTTTAAATTTCGTCTGTATCTGACAAAGTTAAGATTAGGTACATGTTAATTAAGCTGTCCAGTAATTGAAATATATTATACAGGAGAATGTAATCTTCTTTTGAGTGCTTTTTCCAAGAAGGAAATAAATTCTATTATTCATTCTAATGATGGTGGAAAGACCTACTGCTTTACATAAAAAAAACCCCCACACCATTAAAAAAAAATACAGGAGTATTTTTAGGAGGCTTTGAGAGTAATTAACTGAAATCTATCGGCATGAGCCTTCCCATTCATTTGCCTGCTTACTACCTGAGAACAGTCAACTGAAATACCTGTACTGCTTTTTCTGCAACATGAGTATTTTAAAGCTTATTTTAAAAGGATTTTTACCTTTACTCTCTATCTTGCTTTGTAAAGTTGGAGAAAACAAATCTTATGTGAGAGCTTAAAGGAATTAAGGGCATGTAGAGAGAAAAATATCTACTTAAAAGAGATATTTCTAGGTTAGTCATACCAAAAATATTGGATCAGTTGAATTAGTGAATATCTAGTAGCCTTTTTTGTCTTTTTAAGAGAACTTAAATAGCAGAAAAATTGAGAGGGGTTAATGTTGTGCAAGCTTTATAGGAATGAAATGCTCCTAAACCCCTGCAAACTGAAATCATTATGTTTCATATGAGTGTACCCTTGATAAAAATCTTGGATGTCACCCCCATTCCTTTGCTTGAAGTGAGCAGATCAATAATTCAACTGATACAGTGGAAAATAAACTGGTGAAGTACCTTTATCCTTCAGACTTCATTTAAAATGGGCTAGATTCTCAATTTGTAATTTTTCCACATCAATGCATGATGTGCAGTTGTATTAGTCAGCAACTACTTTGGAAACAAAGTTTAAACCAAGGTAGCACCACCCCCTATTGCTACGAAAGGAAGAAATTCTGCAGAGCCTCTCTCAGGGCTTATGCTTCATTTAATCTGCTGCTGTGGTACGGTAGAGAAGCGAAGGTAGTGGGAAGAGCCCTAACTGTGCTAAATCCCTCCTCTCTTGCTCCTGTGCTATCCAACTGGGAAAGTAATAACTGTTGCTCTTGTTTCCTCCTCCAGATGCAAATCAAGGCAGTCAAGGGACTGTTTTTAAGATCTGCCCCCTTTTACATTCAGTAATTATATAGCACTAGCAAGAATATAGCTTGTGATTTTTAGTGGGATTCTGAGATAGACTGAGTCTTTGCTCATTGCTCCAAGTGGGAGGTTACATGAAATTGTGATCTTAGTGGGTGCAAAATGCCTTTCATCTTAGTCAGCTCAGCTTTTCATCAGGAGAGCTCTGCATCAGCCTGGGGGTGTCAAAGCCCAGGCTTTAGCTGTGTCTGTCCATGTACCTGCAGTATGAAACTCATGGTTCTTACACGCTTGACAGATTTTAAACTACCTGGGTAAGAGGAGAGGCTTGGTTTCGTGTGTTAGGATATTTTTCTTCTGTATGGTTGGGTTGTGACCAATGCATTCCACAGGACTAAACTCAGTGTTTTAATATGCAGAACAATAATACAATCTATACAGGAAGACTGTGTTCCTGGAACTGAAAGTTCATTAAGTTCAAAGAAACATCCTTCTAGCATACATACTCTCTGTAAGAAACAGAAACTGTGTGCTCACTGTTAGCTTTAGGTTTGTATTCAGGTTTCGAAAGTCATGTAGTAGTCTCTATCGCAGCAAATACTTAAATGGCTATTATTTCTATTTTACTTTATACTATAAATTAATTTGACATTTATACCACACCTATTCTAAAATAAGTAGATCTTTGAATAAATTGTGACTGAAAACAGGGAAAGTTAAAGAGCACTTCAAAATATAATCTGTAGGGTAATAAATTAAGCATTTTAATTATGCTTATGTGTAGAAGGCACTAGATTAGCTAGCTAATAAGATGACAGTGTTGAGGTATTTTCAAAACTGGAAAGTGTAATTCCTCACTGAAAAAAAAAAGTATTGAAAATAAATCCCCATGGAGCTACCTGCAGGAATATCTTTCTGCAAACTGGAAATGCAGCCTTCCTAATAGATCATAAAGTGATACACCTGCATAATTACACAGGTCTAGATTAATCCTCTTTTTATCACATTAATAGTAATTTTAGTAGAATTGAATTATGCAGTCATTCCATAATTTAGAAATAATATTCAACAAAAAGACTATTGATTGTTAATTTGTCTCTGCAATAGGATTTCAGAATATATATTGACACAGATACAGTGCTCTTACTGTAACTGTCCCTTTGTTTGCAATGGTAAAGAAGTTAATGATTAATGTGCATACATTCTACAAGTACACTATATGATACTTTTGTGGGTATGTTCTTGTAATATTTTCTTTTTCTGTGACTTGTAGTTCTACACCTAACAACATATTCTACATTTAATCAGACCTCTACTTTTTAAAGCTCTCAGTTTTTTCCTTTTCAATAATTCATGTTTTTGATTGATTTAGAGAATGATGATCTGCTGAATTCCTTTTCCACTGCTAGCAGCGGGAATGCCTTTCTGCTTCATGAGTCAGACATGGCAAAAAAATTTATATGAACAGCTAATGACTGTCTGCTATATCTGAAATTTTACCTCACTGGACTTAGAAGAACTCAGTGAAACTTTATGGTTATATGTAAAATACAGTACAGTTTCTTAAATGCCATTGTGCTGAATTATAACATGATTACTATCAGTGCTGTAGTCAGTGGTGAGTACTACTGAACAAAATTTATCACCATCTAACCTGCATGTTTTAGCATTGGTTCATTTCTTGTGCAGAAAATGCAAGTGACTTTATCTCACTTTACCACAGTTTATAAGGCATGTAAACTATTACAGAAGTTTCTGACATGAAGAGGGTCGACATTATTAGTTTCCTAATTAAATTGCTGTATATTTTGTTTTCTAATCCCGTTATACTTGTTATCTCCCTAATGTATTGACCTTAATGTATTGTTTTTATCCCAATTTCGAATGAGTTCTCTTGCACTTAGACAACGGACTTCCCTTACATTCAGGCCAAAAATAAAATACAGTGGTTTATAAGGACTGCATGTCATTATTAGTCCAGGAAATGAAGGGATAAAATAAAAGGCTCCCAATTATTTTCCGTATGTCAGAATTACTTACCTTCACTGCAGTATCACCATAGTTATCTGTTAAGAACTGCGGTGCCATTTGAAGGAGTAAGAGGTATAACAGTTTATCTAGTACACCATTAATGGTACCACCTTCAGCTGAACAGAAGCTTGAAAATATTGTCAAAAACTTTGTAAACAAAGATAAAATTGTTATTTTTTGAACACTATTCTTTCTATTTTTCTCAGTATTTTTTGAAAGCAAGGACATGTTTTTAAAAAGAGATGTGAGAGGTTAAGAATCCTAGCTAACTTAATATGGCATTTTCTGATGAGGCAAAATGTTACACTGTATTTTATGGATCTCTGCGCATTTTGGTGTGATGTATGCAGAGAGTTCTGAGATGCTAATACAATGCTAATAGGTGGGTAAGGCTGGAGCAGTAGTTTTCATATTCAAGCCTCAGCTCACTAGGGAGGCTGCAGTCTCCTGTGAGGAGGCTCAGGCAAGTTCCTGGAAAATGAAAAGAAATGTATTTTTCTAAATCATTTCAGTTACAACTCTCAAACGTAGAATGTTCTCTTGCTATTGAGTCTTCAGCAGACTTAGTACTTTTGAGGATTCTGTGGTGAAATAAGCTAGGTAAGAGAAAAAAATTTCTTTGACTTATATAGGCAATATTGACAAAAATGTATCATATAGTTCATACAGTTTTCGTCTCTCTTTTTTTTTTTTTTAAGATAAAACTGCTAGGTCCCACTTATATTTTACAGGGAAGTGTAAATAGTCTGTGCTATAGGAGCAAAATGTTCTGGCAGTGTCTTAGCACATCGGTGTAATAAACAACTAGTTATACGCATGTTGTTTTTTAAAATGCAAATATAAAGACTAGTAAGTGACTGGAATGTAAGTCAGATATTTATCTGTAATTGAACATCTGCTTTAATACTGTACCATGTCTTGTGCCCTGTCATTCAGTTTTTTGTGTAAAATACAGGTAGCAACATCTTTTGGAAGAAGTGCATGAAAACATAATACTATTACTAATTATAAAATAGATATACAAATGGAATACACCAATGCTATAACTAAGATAGAGCTATTACAACAGAGGAAGGATTGGCAGAGACGATGTGTGATGAACTGACTACAACTCCTATTCCCTGTCCCCCGTCCACTCAGGGGGAGGAGGCAGAGAAAATTGGGAGTGAAGTTGTGCCCAGGACGAAGGGAGGAGTTGGGGGATGATGGTTTTAAGATTTAGTTCTTATTTCTCATTACCTTAGTCCAATTTGATTGGTAATGAATTAGTTTTCCCCAAGTCGAGTCTGTTTTACCCATGACGGTAATTGCTGATTAATTTCTCCCTGTCCTTATCTCGACCCACGAGCCTTTCATTATAGGCTGCCTCCTGTCCAGCTGAGGAGGGGAGTGACAGAGTGGCTTTGGTGGATAATTGATGTCCAGCCAGGGTCAACCCATCTCTGTTGAACTGGGGTGTGGTCACAGAAACTGATCTGGACTATCCAAGAGATCCAAGTCTTGCCGCTCCTTTCCATTGGAGGTTAACATCTCTATGGTCTGTGAAACTATTGGCTTGGCTGGTCCCTATCTTAGTGTGAATTTTTTTAGGGTGTTTCATTTCATAAAACTGGGTGAGAGAGTGGACAGAAGAACTATTTAACCAGCAGAACCAAAGACGATCTGCATTTTTTGAGGAGACAAATATGGTCTGGGCTAGTTAATATGGGTGTACTGCATCCATAATCATTAATCTGATGACTCTGGAGGAACCCTGGGTTTGTAGATGGAGTCTCAGAGAAGTTTTTGAAGCTTCCAAGTGGAGAGGCAGATAATACCTCTAAAGAGATAAAATCATTCCTCCAGAGGTTTTGAGATAAGCATAGATAGGCACATTTAAAATAGATCTAACCTTCTTTCTTCATAATGTGCTCCTGTCAGACCCTGAGAGCAAATATAAATGTCCCAAATGTACTTACACAGAAACTGGATTCTTTAACAACTGACTAGAAAGCAAAACATTTAGTTGTAAGCATATTTTTTATATAGGCTTTTATTTGAGAGGTTTTGCAAATGGATGGTTTATTTCAGCCACTGTTCTTTCACCCTTTCTTTCTGTAACTCAGAAAATGACAATTTTATACTGATCTTCAAAAATGGAAATGTTAGCAAGTGAGGATTAACATATTCTTTTTTCAAAATTTACTTTTATTAATGCTTGCTGTATGCTAGGTTAAAAAAAAAAAAAAAACAACAAAGAAACCCAATTACAGATTTTGCCCTAAAGAGCTTACAGTGCAGGAAAAAAAACACATTTATATATTGTTAGCTTCATTCTTGAACACTGACATTCCAGTAAAATTTTAAAAAACAGTTTGGGCCCATCTTCTCCAGGGAAAGCAGGTGTCAAACTGTGAGCTAATTTCCAGCATAGGACTCAGGCTTCAAAATCACACATATATCTGTCTGTGTTTCATCTTAAATCTGCTAGAAATTATTCTTCATTCTCCAAAAGCAACTGAAGTAATCCATATGCATTGCTCAAAATATTTAATTTTTTTTAACTTTCAAAAAATTAAAAAAAAAACCTGGATGCCTTCTAGTCATGAGTTGTCTCACTCCAATGCAAACTTAAAATAACTTCTGTTTGTATCTCAGATTTTGATACAGTTGTTAAGAGTTCATGTAAAACAAGGCATTTTGAGCCATAGGATGCCTGTGCGCAGTTTTATTCTTGCTGTTCATATGGTGACATAAATTCGAAGACCTGTTATAGCATACCACGCCTATCCATGTGCAAGAAAAAAAAAGGAAACACACACACACATGCACAATATTCCCCTCACCTCTGAAAAAAAATCTGAAAAGAATTCTTGCAGTTGTCTAGATACAGTACTTTCCATTCTACTTCCATAAGTAATGGCAATGTAATAGAGAAAAGCCTGTACTTCTGCTTCCTTTTCTGTGTTTCTTGGAGCTAATTTTTTTTTTAAATGCTAATGTGTTTTGATTATCTGTCAAATTGCATTTGGTGCCTAAAACATTAGGTGTGCTCTGCAAATATTGGGTTGAATGGGGAGTATCAGAAGTGCTCTTACAAATTCAGATACATAAGATCAGATCTAAAGGGCAATGCCAGTGTGACTGTGAGGCTGCTGTTTTTCATTTGTGGAAAGTCGTGATGGTTAAGTGAAGTCCCTGACATCTGGGAAAAGGTTAATGTTATACCCATCCTTAAGACAGGCAAGGAGGAGGATGAAAGTACTATATACTGATCAGACTCACCTCAGCTGCTGGAAAGGTCCAAATACATCTCTGAATCTATTTCCAGGTGTGTAAAGGACATGATCATAGTCAGTACTACTCAACATATAGATTTACCAGGAGCAAATGTTCGATTGATCTGACTGCCTTCCATGAAAAGACTTTGAGGAAGAGAGAACAGTGGGTGTAACATACCTTTACCTTATTAAGGCTTTTGAAAAAATCCTCAAAAATAATTTCATTTGGAAACTAATGTAATCTGGACTGGATAAACAAACTGTTAGGTGGGATCGAAGTGTAGATGATGGTGTGTCTCAGCATCTGGCTGGCAGCTGGTAACGAGCACACCACCATGAGGGGTTAATCCAAGAGCCCATGCTGAAGTGCAGATTTTGGCACCCAGGCAGGAGAACCTGAAGCACTGGAACAGGCTGGCAATTGACTGACTGGGTCACAACCCTGCTGGAAAGGACCTGGGGGCTTTGATGGACTGCAGGGTAGAGAGCAGCCAAACAGTGCACTCTTCCTCAGAGATAAAAGAAACTATGTGCCAAAGTGACTGCAGCTAGTGAATC
The DNA here is from genome assembly GCA_013400135.1 of Rhinoptilus africanus. Classification (NCBI taxonomy): domain Eukaryota; kingdom Metazoa; phylum Chordata; class Aves; order Charadriiformes; family Glareolidae; genus Rhinoptilus; species Rhinoptilus africanus. The sequence continues at coordinate 45,733 of VXBO01011634.1, forward strand.
AAGGGGAACGCTGGGAGCCAGGATGGCTGGGAGCTACCAGGATGTTCAGGGCCTAGAGCACAGGACCAGTGATGAGGGGGATAGAGCTTGAGGGGGCATAGTTTACGGAGTCTGCTGTGGGGGAGGTGAAAGGCAATCTAAAGGCAGCCTGCAGCCACTTGAGGGGTAGTTGCAAAAGACAACAAATTTAAGCACTCTCCCCCATGGCATGCTGTTTAAGGAGGGGCAAGGGTCCCCAGGTGGGAGGTTCAGATTGAACATGAGGAAAATCTTCTTTGCTGGGAATGTGGTGCAGCACTGGAGCAGGTTGTCCAGGGAAGCTGGGGAATTTCTGTTGTTGGAGGTCTTTGAGATTCAGACCAATCTGTGGCTGATGTGATCTAGTGTGGATGACAGTTCCATTTTGAAAGTGGTGTTGGACTGGACAACCCAACAAGGGCCCTTCCAAACAGCACTTCTATGATCCTGTGAGATTTTTCACAGAAGCTGTGTCTAATTTTAAGAGACTAGCAGGAACTAGTAATTGTGAAATACATTCCCATTGCAATATGGGAATGGAGGTAAAGAGTGGGAAAAAGGTTATTTCTCTTCTCTCAGTTTTTCATGGATTTGCATCCTATATGCCTGTAACCCACATTGCAACTATCCCCATTGTTCACTTCATTTTGGATATCATTATCTCCTCTGACTTCAGTCTTTCTCCTTCCATCTTCTTCCAGTTTCTCTGTCCTATACATGCTGTCAAAACTGTCACAGCCTGCTACAGCTGGGCAAGTGGTCTTGAAAATAGTCTTTTATGTTTGGATAAATAGCAGGAGAATCAGAACTTGATAAATATATGAGTTCAAGCTCATTTCCTTCACTGGAAGTACTACTTTGTCTCTCTCCTAATATTTAGAGCATTTATCACAACTTATCTGGTCTGAAATTTGTTGGTGAAACTAAAAGTTATCAGGGCAGGAAAGAAGAAATGAAGGTATGACAGATGATTATCAGGATTATCTAGGAAAGTACTATTGGCTTGGAAAAACACAAACAGGGAGTTTTGCCCAACAGAAGCTTGGATGTTCATGGTTGGAGGGTAAACCTTGACTTTAGGAGTGCTGTGTGTCTGTGAAGCAAGGCTGACTTTTAAGATGGTGAGTGGAAAAAAATGCATCAACACGTTAAAGAGCTGACATAGATGTGTGTTGCCATTAATAAGAAATTGAGAAGTTTTGAAAGAAATTTATGAGGTTTAAAATGATTGCAGAACTGTGATGGAAAGGGAAAAAGGATGGCGAGAGCAATTTTGTGATTGAGGAAGTAGAAGTTGTGCATGAAGCTAATTAGAACAGTCTAATGAGTAGATGAACATTGATTGGAAGAAAATACATGTTTTCGTAAAGATATTGTAGGGGAGAGATTTTTGCAATGCATTCTTACTTAGTACTGATATTCTGGCAAACAGAATAAGAAGGACCAGACCAATACATACTAATAGTTTTCAAATGAACACCTGCGTGTAGGTTGTTTGTGTTTTTTTTCATATTTTGTCAGGAGTGTAGTGATTTTAATTTTGTCATGAAGAAGTGTTAGATTTTAGAATGATACCACAAAGGACAAATATAAATTCTACTTTTAAAAAGAAAATGCAATGAAAAAAAAAAAAAGACAACTTAAAAAAAAATGCAACTTCCTTCAGCTCTGGATTATTGATTGTATGTGAGCACAAAAGAATTTGAAATGTAAAACTAATTTTAAAATGCTTTGTAGGGTGAAGTTTCTGTTCTGTAAATTTTAACTTTAAACGATTTTTTTCTGCAGCAGTTACAAACTCATGAAACTAGTGGCTTATAATGTAAAAGCTGCTCTGTAGCTGTAGGCTCAGCATCGCTATAATTAAACCTTCCTCGAATTGATTTACAGCCAGTCTCACTCGCAGGGGGTGGAGAGAGCTTACTCATCGGTGAAGATGGCAGAGCAGGGGGAAGGTTCAAGTTGGGCAACAGACGATTTCTGAACCTGAAGTGGCAAAGGTTGAACGTATGATACAGGGAAGAAGGCGGGGCGGGAGGATGAGTTTAGGGAGTCAGAACCCATTTTTAACCCGCCGCAAAGTTCTCGGTGAACGGGAGCGTGAGCAACTTTGCCACCTGCCGTCGCTTTGCGCTGCGAGCCCCTCTG
>VXBO01011636.1:0-22017 GCA_013400135.1 Rhinoptilus africanus
TCTCACTCTACATCAGTATTATCTGGGCTGAATTTTGTTTATCAGCTACAGGTTTCCACCACATCTGACGTATACTTTCTCAGATATCAGAATATCTCCCTTTATACTTAATGGATGAAGGAAGAGGGATTCATTTTTCTCTACAAATCGAGAAGCTGCAGTGCTCTGAACTCAATTCCATCTCCTGGAGGCAATGTATAAAGTAAGAAAGGATGAACTTAGTTACCTAAGTTAAATACCTGAAGGTAACAACCCCATAATACCACTGACTTCAGTAAGAGTTTAGAGTGTTAATTAGCACCTAAGTAGTACTCAGGTCTTTGAAGGCTCCCTCTGCTATTGAGTAACCGAGATAACCAGCAACTACCCTACAGCAAACAAGACTGTACTTTCAGAGCACTTGCACTTTGCCGGTGTTTTCTTTCTCCTGTGGGAAGTACAACGTATTTCACATGAACAGCCTGAACTAGATTTACTGCAGAGACCAATGCAACTGAATTCCCAGCTCTGCAGTCACTGTCAAGCCACAAGCACCCTTACAGGGCAAGGCCACTGTGGGCATCGCTTTCCTCTGCTTCTCCCTTCTCACTCTTTCTCAGTAACAGTGAAAAGAAAGACTTTTTGCAAGGATCTTATGCAGTGCAGTGAACTTTAAATGACTACAGACTATGGTGTTTAAAACTGTTTTGAATGTCCACCATAAGCTTCACCTTACGCATAAGCTCTAAGAAAAAAATAATCCCTTAGATGCTTAAGAGCTGTCTGTAGGAGGAAAGAGGGTAAAATGGGGTTAGATGCAGTGCTGTTGCTGCTATAAATCTGAGTCTCGCAGGCTGCCTGGAAGAGCGCCAGCCAGTACAGGAAAATGAAAACAGTGTTTTATAGCTGTAGTGCACCTTAAATGAGAATTATTCCTGTGAGCAAAGCATTTTCTTGAAGGAATAACTCTTTTCTAAAGGTGATATGCTGGGCTTCATTCTGCCTTTGGATGCTTACAAAGTCCTTTATGGCTATTGTCTTTTGGGTTGCAGGGGCTGTGGTCCTCTACTGCGGGCAGGGCCATTCCTGATGGCATTTCTTGGGCGGTACAGAGGGTGCCTCTAGGATTTATGTGCCCAGGCTTTTGCACACAGCTGCTCCCACTAGATATGCGTGCTGGAAAGACTGCAAGAAGAAAGATGGCAGTATGTTTGAGATGTTGCTGGTCTTCTAAAGAAAGCTGAGTACCCATGAGTGTGCGCCTGAACAACACGATGCATGGATTAATTGCCAATGAAGAGGTTAAGGGTGATAATGCAACTGATCCCATCTAGTGACTCTGCTGTCTGAGGGCTGATCAACAGTTTACCTGTTCATTTGGCTTCCATGTTCAGTAAGTGCCTGGAAGCATACGAGTGTATGTGTACACTACAGAGAGCTTCCTGAATTTATTTTTTATGTTGTTTGACTGTTTTTCCCAGTATGGGCTTCCTTACTTCCACACAAAGGTGTTTTCAGATGTATCTGAAATGGGGCTACCCTCTATCAGCTCTGAAACCAGAGCCAGGGGGGGAAAAAAGATAAAATATCTGTCTTGTTCCCTGTGAACACATGGAACAGTTTCTCGCTGACAGGCAGCTGCTGCCTGTGTGGAGATGACAGTGCTGGGTTTGCGTTGTAAGGCTCAAAGTGATTTTGTCCGGGCAGTATGGGCATCCTCCTTGCTCACTGGTTATCCACCAGTGGTGTCCACCACACCACTGGTGTCCTATTACCCTTCTTGAGATCACCCATGGTACCTTAAGTGCTTGCCTGTGTAGAGAAAAACTGAGGGGAAAAAGGGCAGTCGCCACGGGAGCATGACTCCCAGGCTCAGCTAATATGCCCGGCAGCCCAAGGATGAATATCTTCAGAAAAGATACGAGCACTTCAGAGCTAAACGCGTAGACATGAGTCATGTGTGATGTGATGTCTGCACATGATCTTATCTCAATGCTCTTGGAGAGAAAAGGGGGATTTTTTTCAGTTGGTGGGAATTTGATACCTAAGTCTCCTGAGTACTCATTGGAAATCTTACTGTGAGGCTTATCTGCTTAGGCATGCATTCAGCAAAAATTATTTTTGTTTGGGGATTTTTTNTAGGTTCCAAGTTTCAAACAGATGTTTTTTATGTTGTAAAAGATTCGCTCTACTTATTACAAAATATAAAGAAATGCAGCTAACAAAATATACTTTGAATGAACAGCTGTCTCTGAAGAAATCTGGTGCCAGTTAGAAAACATTGCTACTTATTTTATGGACACCTAAGACATGGGGAAATGTCGTGGCATGACTGCAGCACCTCTTCTTTTCTCGTGATGGGACAATATTTTATTTTACCTGTGGTCAAAATATGTAACCTGTTAGCATAAGTCAAACAATCGAAATATATTCCCTGAAGATATAGAATATCTTACATCTTCTCTTGTCAAATATGCAGTCCATATTCAAATAATGAAATCTGAAGAGAGTACTACTTCTGTGAGTGCAGCAATAGCAACTCTTCTGTATTATCTTCTTTTCCCAGGTGCTTCTGTATCCTCATGTTCTTGTTGAAAACATAAGTAACACATAGATACACTTTAGTATGTGTTTTTCTGCTGTTTAGAGAATTAAGAGATAGAGACCTTTGAGCTCTATCCAGCAAACTGCTTCTAGATCCTGAAATTGAAATTAATGTTTGGTTCAATCCACCTCTGCCACTTCTGAATGAGACAAAAGGACTGAAAAGGGCATGGTAACATGTAGGTGGGCTAAGAGATAGGCACGAGGTGCCACAAAACATTATCCCTCCTTTCCACTGGGAATGAAATTATCTCACTTGTTCAGTCCCATTGGTTGCCCAGACACCAGACAAGACTGATGTTTGCAAGTTATGCATATGAGAAGGCTAGAGTTTAAATTTTGTATACTTTTTTCATTGTATTCCTGGACACAACTTCTTTCCTTGTAATTTAAATGTACTGGCTAGGTGCGTTCCCTTTGTCTTTAAATGCCATGAAACATATGCTGAGAGTGTTACCAGACACGGAAGATTTATTTTTTTTTAATTGAACTTAATATTTCCAGAATGCTTGAGTGCTCCGTGGTGCTCTCAAGTGCTGATGTTTGTGTTAAGACAGGATACTAGCACATATGCGATGTGCTCCATCCCATCCATCATACTATCAGGGCATCCATCTGCCTAGTAGCCCTTCTCAAATGGAGTAGCTGAGCAGCATTTATATTCACATCTTGTTTCTGCCTGAAAACAGACAAGTACAAGATGGTCATGTGCAGGGGTTTTAAACCAAAATCCCCTCTGGATCCGACCTGCTACCTTTGTGGAGATTTACCTCCTTGTGGAAAATAGTGAGCAGCCAGCATGAACTCTTGTCTGCAGAATGGAAATATCAAGCTGATCAACGTTTCCGCATTGCTAGCAAGATAATCCTTCAGTTGAGCTGCTTATCTGAAATCTGTCTCATGAATCTGATGGGAGGATTTACCCTAAGTAGTTAATTATGGTGTTGCTAAACTTCCTTCTCTTTCCTTATTCCTTCACTTTAAGAAAAATCATGCGACTATAAAGACTGTAGACTTCAATTAAAAACAAATGAAATATTACCTAGCTGAACACTTGAGGCACCTCAAATTATCATTTTGCTTTTGTCTCGATCTTACTCTCTTCCCCAGATGCTCAGTGTTGGTGGCCTCTTTTGGAGAGAGGACAGTCAGCTAGGTGGACTCTTAGTCTGAGCTAATCTGGCTGTTCTTAGAAAGTTGTGGGGTTTGGTTTTTTTGTTTCCGTTTTGTAGTATGCTTGGTGTTTTTTGCTTGCTTGGGTCTTTGAGTTGTTCATTGGGTTTGGGGGGTTTTTTTGTGGTTTCAGCTGTGACTTAGGGCACTTAACTGGAGAATTCCTGTGTCAGGCTAAGCCCTGTCTGTTGTCCTGGCCTGAACCTGGCTGTGAGGGAAGTGCAAAGACAGAATAAAGACCTTGCCAGATTAATTATTTCTAGGGCATGCGAGAGTCTTACACTCTCCTGCTCTAACTTAAACTACGGAGAGGAACCGTGGTTAAGGAATTTGGGTTTTAAGGTATTTTGTACCCAATTGAGACTTACAAGGAAGCTTTAGTATGTTTTGCAATTTTTAAGTGCTGAGTTTAACCCCTTTATGTGACGGTGATAAAGAATTGCAAAGACGTGTTTTCATGCATATAGTAATGTGGGAAATAGTTTGGGGTTCATTTCTCATGCATGTAATATGCTTTGGCCGCTGGTTATTCAGATTTCTTACCTAACCTCTTTAGGAAGATCCTTTTTAGGTTCTGTTTGCACACAAACTTTCTTTTCCTTCAGGATGAGCTTGGACAGTAAGGTCAATATATTTATCTTGATGCAGCCACTGAATTAACACCTCGTTCCACTGTGCAAGCGGGGTCTGGCTTTGGGGGAGGCTGCTTATGTAGCTTAGCAAAAAGCGCATCTCATGAGACATGTGAGAAAAAAAAATGAATTCAAGTAATAAAAGGCATTTTCATACCAGAGAAGAGGTACCCATAAGGTTAAGTTTTACTGAAATAGTTATAAAAGCTTTCATTCTCCTTTTCCTGAGTTGCTAAACAGGATAGCAGGTTTCACATGGTGCCACTCTGGCCTCCTGGGAAGCTGCTGGGCACAGCCTTCCTAGAAAGCTCTCCTGCCCAGAGCTGGATGTATCGCCCTGTGCAACACAGCCCCTAGAGAGAAAACAGCGTGACTTGGCTGTCGTTTTTCACGCTCAGAGCAATCTCAGAGGGAGAAATGGTTCCTGTCCAACCTCTTCTCCTATTAATTCCTAAAAGAGGCTAAAGTTTCTCCCCAGAAGGTTTGAGACTTTGGGGATGTTCTCAAATTGCCTTTTTATTAGCTTTACAACTATAGCTAGATTCTGGATGACTCCCAGAAGTTCCCACTAAGTCCTCAGGAAGTTTTCAAACTCTAGTGTTTTAAAAGACGTAAGGAAGTGTTTTATGAAGGCATCTGCTTAGGCATTTTTGTGATTTTGTTGTTTGCCTCCCCCTTCCCTTATTCATCAGGACAGGTGTTACATTTTTCATGTTTTCTCATTTTTCGTGATTTCTCATGTTTCCTGGCTGTTGTAAAATGTTTAGGATGTTTTTGGTATGTAGTTTAGAGTTTTCCCAAACGTGAACTCACTTGAACAAATAATGCTTGTGGCTAATTCCTCCAATGGGGCGCTCTCCATGACACGGACAAGTGTTGCAAGAGCCGTGCTGAAACCGTGACCATAAGCTGTTTTCTTCTCCCACCTGGATTTTGGCAGTAGACAGTTTGACAGCATGTAGAACAACTGTTGCACAGCTCCTGGCGATTNTTGATGATCTTAAAGGTCCCTTCCAACCTCACCGATTCTATGATTCTATGTGTTTTGAAACTTCTATTGGTCCTTGCTACACAGGGTTGCCTTTTATTCTTACATCTTGTAGCAGTTTTGTAACTTGAGCAACGCATCCTGCCAAAGAATGTGAGGAAAGAAAATTACTTTTCTCCTCGTTTCTTGTACTAAGTTATTTCCTAAGGCTATCTACTTCACTGCAGCTGCTGTCTCTGCCTGGAGATATTAGAAAAAAATGACATTATGGCTCAGCACAGCAGCCTAATCTCTGGTTTCGATTTCTTCTGCATTTTCCACCAGGCCCTTTGGGGGCCTTATGCTACTGAGATTGAGTAGATTGTTAAAAGCCCGTGCAGTGGCTGCTTTGTTTCCCCTTAACTGTTTTTCATGGTTGGTGGCAGGAAAGTTTCTTGCCACTCCCTTATCTGAGGTTTGTGTACTGAATTGATCATAGGCGGTGCTGCCTCTGAACTTGTTCCAGTTTGGCAGAGCTCGGCTGTTCCTGAGTCACCGCGACTCCTGGAAGAATTTTTCCTGATTTCAGATGTACGTGTGCAATTTCTCCCTACTATGGGCATTTTGAAAAATGTCGCCAATGACAATCAGGCTATCAAAGAAATGCTGAAATGGCACCGTTGTTCAGGCACACTCCTGAGGCTAGAGAGTCTAAAAATACAGACCAGCTCTGATCCAGGGCACAGCATTGAACTTTCTGCTCTGTGTGTTGTGCTTCACTGATGAGATATTGGCTCTAAGTGCATATTCTAGATACCTCTGCCTGCTAGGGTCAGCCTGAATCTCCTTACACAAGTGTTCGAACACATGTTGTCATTTATGCACTGTCTGTTTGGTTTTTCTCATGGTCGCTGATTTCCCACAGACAATCTCTAAGTGCATCCCAGCAAATCACCAAACTAAACCTTTCAATGAGAAGTAATGATACAAGATGTAAAGCTTCTTGACAGGTAACTCTACTGGCTTCTTTCACTGGAAGCCTCTAGATACTAAGCAGATCAATCCAGACTGAGAAACAGCCAAAGGCTGAGCAAAGTGGAAGTTTTTCTTACTGGTTACCAACCTAGGGTAAGCAAAAAGCAGAACATACTGTAAAATACCAAGCAGTGAGTCCTCGCATTGCTAGAGGATGTGATATCCTGCTGACAGTCTGGAGAGCTCGCTTCACAGCCAATGGTTGAAGCCTAGATATAAAAAAATTTTTTATGATGAGGGTGATAAGACACTGGCACAGGTTGCCCCGAGAGGTGGTAGATGCCCCGTCCCAGGAAATATTCAAGGTCAGGTTGGATGGGGCTCTGAGCAACCTGATCTAGTTGAAGATGTCCCTGCAGGGTGGCTTGGACTAGATGACCATTAAGGTCCCTTCCAGCCCAAACCGTTCTATGATTCTATGAAAGCACTCCAAAGTAACAGACCTCGCCTAAACCACAAAATCACCCCCACCCCAAAAACTGCCACCCAAACTCTGTGTGTGGTTTGTACAGTGAGGTGCGTTTGCCTGAGCATCCCTCTCCAGTTGTAACTGCAGGCCAGGCAAGGGGTTGCTTGCTGGCAAGAAGGTAACTCCTCTTTCCTCCTTGGGTCTCTCTGGGGGTACCTCCAAAGAGACAACCCCCCCAGCTCATACGTACCTGTTGCTGCACACTCCCTGGGAGACACCAGCAAACATGGGTGCTTGCTCTCTTCAGCTTTCTATGGAGAACTTCCCTTTTTCCTCTCTACCAACAGGTGGAGCAGAGACCTCTCTCTGCCTGTGTGGCTCTCCACAGGAACCTGCCCTGTTAGCAATAGTACACCTGCTTGTTTGTGTCCCCAGGAATGATCCCAAATCTTTACGTTATTTCCCTAGCCTTTTTTTTTTTGCCACTTTGTGTCTGTTCTCCTCCACTGGCAGGATGCAAATATACCACATGAGACCAATTGTCAAGGGCATTTTTGCTCTCCTTCTATGAAGTCAATGGCTGTAACACAAACTTCAGGGCACTGTTAAAAAAAAAAAAAGTTTACTCTTTAATGTGTGTATTCCTATGTTTTGTGTGGGAAACTTTCTCCCAAACCTATGCTTTGATCCTAAATTACTGAAAGCGTCCTTACAAATTGCTAACAGATCCAAATAGCACATGAAAAGGTTGCACAGCATACACATTCCTAAGAATTAATGTTTAACAATAGAGTGCCACTACTGAGAAGGTATCTGTAAACCGTGCTTGTTTACATGGGAACCCTTTGCATATCTCTGGCAGTGAAGAGCAGATCTCAATCAAACCTGCACCTGAGTTGCACTTGCCTCAGAGTTGTTGAACTCTTTTAATACAGGAGAAAGCCAGCTTCCTGCAAAATGAGTGTGTGACCTCAGAAATGATCCTAGGGACTTTTTTTTTTTCACCGCTCCTTTGTTTGTAATTTGCTTTTAAGTATCCTAAATAAGGCTGCTGCTTTTTAGTCATGTTTTGGTCTTGTGCAATTACCTTAGAACCAGCATAGATGTTCAGCTATGAGGTTGAGGTTGCACTCATGAACATACATATAAACATCTGGAAAAGCAGAATTAGGTGTATGCACATGGGCATGTACTTTGCCTGTGTTGGCTGAGTTCAGCTTGGGTTCCCAGGCGTAGGATTAACTCCAAAACATGAATTGTGGCAAATGTCCTGTTATAGAATCCAAAGATCAACACAGAGGGGGAAGGGTGTTGACATCTTAATGGGCCAAAAAATTTAAAAAGAAAAAAATATATATATGAAAATAAAAAACTTTTTTTCCTCCATAGCTGCAATAGATAGTCTTTTGCTTGCCTGTATTTGGACAACTCACCAGTGGATCAGGGCCAATGGGCTGTGACCTCTCAAAGTTAATACGTTACACAGCAATATCATAAATCAGTGTTAAGCCAACAAACGCCGGAATTTGTGCCCAATCTGGGGCGTTTCGAGTCCAAGTGTCTTAACTGCTCCTCTGTTTCACAGTACTCAGGGTATGCCGTTGCTGTACTGTCTTCACTGCTTGAAGATGTCACTGTGCCACCCTCCAGCCCCACCCCAAACCAAGCCAGGAAACACATCTGGGTCAGCAAAACCCTCTCTGTTGCTTACGGGTTTTTTCCCTGTTGTTATCAGGATGGCTGAAACCTGGAAGGGGAGGACAGGGAAGCTAGAAGCGTGCTTGGGAGCAGCGGGGCTGTCCCTCCAGGCGAACCGCCTGCCCCGCTGAATGCCACGCAGAGACGAATAAAGCCACTCTGTTTGTGAAGGGGGAGGAAAAACAGGGGGGAAAAAAGAAGAGGGAACAGCTTTGCTGGGGACAGACAGGCAGGCAAGACTGCTTCTTCCATAAACAGTGCCAACTTAGATCAGCTTGAAGTAAGTATGAAACTGCAGTCTAAATTAAGTTTCAGCCCATGTACCCCGCATTATTCATAATTGCTCAGAGCCAAAGAGTCTGTCGGATTGGAGTCTGGGATGGTATTTAGTTATTTCAATATCTTGCCCTTTTTTCTTCCTAGAATCTCCTTGTTCACTTCCTTTACTAACTCATGAGAGAGAGTACACTGCCTTAGTATATCCTCAGACCTACATCTCCTCTCTCCTACATACCAGTGGTAGCAGGGATCCTCTGGACAAAGAAGAGTGCAGTTATTGCATGGAAACACTGCTCCTGTTGTTCGGAGGTGACCCTCCTGCCAGGACAGGACTGCCGGCAACAAGGTCTGGGTTCAAATCGAAGGGATTTGCTCTGAAAGCAGTGACTTGAGGCCACACCTGTTCAACTGGGAAAATTATTCAGAACTAGCTATTTTTTCTTATTGGCAAACATGAATCAAATGGTTAAAGTTTTGGGTTTGTTTTTTTTTTCCTAAGAACAAAAATTTGACCAGGTAGATAAACAGAGTGATAGTAATGGGCTGTTACAGTTATTCTTTAACTATAACAGTTCGTAGTCTTTTCCTCCAAGGAAGCAATTTCTAGGTTAGACCTTTTCCCACCGTCTGCAGTAAGTGAAAGCTAAGTTTTGTTAGGCAATAAACTGCTGTGTGAAGCGATGCTCTGCTAGCTGATTCCATGCAGTCGTGCCTCTGGCTGCTCCATCCCCATGGGCCCTGGCAGCTTTGCCAGGAGCCCCTCTGCTCTCATGCGGCTGCTCCTGGTTCGGCACAGCCATGTGTGCGACTCCTGTGGCTTGGCTACAGGCTTCAGGGCCTCTCCTGCAGTGCTTTAGTGTTGAGAACTACCCACTGACCTGAACTGAATGGGGGACTGGACACAGACCTTCCAGGATGCAGGGAAATAGGTTTTTTTCTGCCTCTTACGCTTGTACAGCCTGCAGCACAAAATCTCGTAATCGCCCCCCAGAGCCAGCTAAGGATAACTGCTAACCTTGTACCCGCTGCTGGGTGCTAGCTATTGCCTTAAACTGGGATGGCCATTTACCCAGATACATTTCACAAAGCTACACATGAATTTCAAAACTATAAATATTATTGTTATAGCTGTGAACTTTTCCCCAGTTTGTAAACTCCCTTAATCAGCAATGTCCCTCCAGCATAGTAACACAACATAAAAAAACCCAAAACATTTAGGGCATGTCTATTGGGGATTTCTGTTTGCCTCCCCCTCACCCCACTGGATGGCAAAAGAGCCCTTCTCTGGTGGGGCTTCCCACCTCTCTGGGGTTCAGAGGTGTCCAGGGAGGGGTTGTTCTGTGATTTTTGGGCCCAGCCATCGGGTTCAGGATGCAAAGGGTCTGAATTAAGGATCGTTCAGCTGTCTAGATGTTCTTCCTTTTTTTTTTTTTTAAACATATTATGCCTGGGTGTACAAGAGACAAAAATACAAAAATACGTGGCAGGTGAAACCAATGGGTTCAATCCGGCTGCTTCAGATTATCAAAGCAGCCACGAAGTCAGGAATTCACAGATCAAGGATTCCAAATACTTTTGCTTATTTTTGCACCCCTCTCTCGCCAAAACTGGAAGCTCCGATAACAAATCTATCCAGGGCATCCTTCAGCTTCCTGCTGCAGCTTCACTTTTATGATGGTGTTAGCAGGATCTTTCATTGTTTGCCTCCCTGGAGCGTCCTCTTCATGCCCACGCGTTTCACTCCCATTTGAAGTAAAAAGTAAAAGCTGTTCAGTTTTGCTTAGAGCATAGCTGGGGATTACAAACACAGATACCATGATTAAAATAAAACCAGCCTCTTCTTTCTTCCAGGAGGTAGTGACACCTTGGGAAAGGAGTTCACCCCTCCTCCCAGAGCTGCTTGTGGGGATGATCGGCCCTGTGTCCCCCAGGAGCAGTGACAGAGGCCTCCCAAGGGAGGGGTGCTGGATACAAACATTTTAAAGCCTAATTCTGCAATAAGACCTTGGGGAATTTTTGTTGTTTTGGTTTTGTTTTGCTTTCCTGACGATTCCTCTGTTCCCTTTCTCAATCATTATCCCTTTCCAAGCCTTAATCCAACAACTGAAATGTTACTAAGCCTTCCACTGGCCATTTTCTTGTTACACGTTGTCACAAGACTGGTGAAGAAATCCCGCTCATCAAAATTTCCTTCCCTGAGTTTTCCACAGACTGGTTTTTGATCACACTGTTGCTTACCAGCCCACTACAGAACCATTGATTTAATTTTGAGCTTCTATCATAATATCTAAACAAGGGAGGAGTTCCTATCTATTTTGTTCATTCCACTGTTGGACTCTATTCTGTTTCCATTGAAAATCCTGGGGTTCAGTTATGGGTTGACCTCACATGCCCTTAGTTTGCCAGTGATGATGAATCTGATATTCTGAGTGGGGTGCACTAACACAGATACACAAATCCTCACTTGCGTACTCAAGAATCACAGAGCGGTTTGGGATGGAAAGGACCTTTAAAGATCACCTGGTCCAACTCCCTGCCATGGGCAGGGACACCTCCCACTAGATCAGGTGATCTTGATCCAACCTGACCTTGAACACTTCCAATGATGGGGCATCTACAACTTCTCTGGACAACGTATTCCAGTGTCTCTGGAATTCTGTAAAGAATTTCTTCCTTATGTCTAGTCTAAATCTGCCCTATTGTAGTTTAAAACTGTTACCCCTTGTGTTATCACTATGGGCCCTGGTAAAAACTGGTCCCTGTCTTACAGGCCCCCTTTAAGTATTGAAAGGACACAATTAGGTCTCCCTGGAGCCTTCTCTTCTCCAGGCTGAACAACCCCAACTCTCTCAGCCTGTCTTCACGGGAGAGGTGCTCCAGCCTTTGATCATTTTTGTGGCTCTCCCTTGGACCTGCTCCAACAGCTCCATAGCTGTCTTGTTCTCATAGCCCCAGAGCTGGATGCAGTGCTCCAGGTCTGGTCTCAGGAGAAGCCACAGGCATCTGGAGCTTCCAACTAAATCAGTATGCAAGAAACCCCACCCCAAGGAAAACAAAACTCTAGAATCATAAAATTATATATATATATGCATAAATTTATGTATTTTACAGTCCATGTTACATCCATCTGAAAATTCTAGGTTTAGCCATGCTTAGTCTTTGTTCATTAGGAAGGAATGAGTCATTCACAAAGTAGTAGGGAGCAAGTGTAATTTTCAAGATCTGTATTATACCACAGTTTGAAAATGCAACTGTAGTGCATAAATGAACTGTATTTTAGAATTGTGGATTTGCAGTGACGCCCTTGCAAATATCATTCTTTTCCAAAGGGTTAAAAATGCCCCATCTCAAGTTGCACAAATATTCTCCCATGCTGTGACATTAAAATCTCATGGAAGGGGAAGGTTACACCTGCAGAGGGTTGATGGTGGCCTGCCTGTTGTTTAAGGTACGCTGTGAGTTTGGCAACGGTTCAGCTGGGATTGGGCAACCTGATAGAGAAGGGTTTCGTCAGTAGCGAGCTGAGGCTGTGGTGGGGGCGGGCATGGGAAACCTTCAGTTTGGGGCATGAACAGACATCTTCAGGCGGGAGCCCACCCCCCTCCTGCATCAGGGCAGGATCTCCGGTTGTCTTCTGCGCCTGCAAGAAGGAGGTCAAGCAGCGGGCTGCTCACACTGACCACCCTGACAAACCTTCCCAGAAGCGATGACCTAGGCCACAGAGGCTGCTGCAAGACCCATGGCTGGTTATTCCTCGTTGCACACCTACAGGGTGTGCTGGAGCCGGCCCTTTGCTTCATAACCATTGGGGGGGGTTGGCCCGCCATATGCAAAGTACGGGTGAAGAGTTGAAATCTCAGCCACTTGCTTCTCGTTTTCCCTTGGGAGCTGCAAGGAAGCTGCAGACAGTTTTCAAAATACGTTTTTGAGTGAAAGCCTGCAAAAATTTCGATGTGGGTTGTTTTGGTTCAGTAGTGCTCACTGAAGTCACCACGGCTTTTGTGACACGTAGGTTTAAAACACCAGCCACTGCTGTGAAAGCACCTCCATAGTTATTGCAGGCATTAATCTAATGCATTTTAGGAGGACTTACACTTTCACTTGTCATCTTCCTTTTAAAGAAAAAAAAAAAGTAGGTAAATTTGTGAGTTTCTTGACCATTTCATTAGGTTATGAATAAGTATAAAAATTAAATGAACCAATGTATTCCTTCAAATCTCTACAGACACATGCCTATTTACTAAAGAGGTTGTGGTTGATATTCTAGAACCTTCGTGGCTCGTGATGCCTTTCTGTGACATTTGCACCGGGCGAAAAGATGGGTCTCTGCAGGACTGCTGTTTTCCTCCCTTGTCACCCATCTGTGTAGAGGGAGGAGAAGCTGGGGAAAAGGTGGGGCTCTGGCTCGCCACCCGCCCTGCTGGAAAAGGGAGTTGTGCCAACAGGCTGGGCAATGAGCACCGTGCCAGACACCCGCGGCTGCCG
Source organism: Rhinoptilus africanus (assembly GCA_013400135.1). Taxonomy (NCBI): domain Eukaryota; kingdom Metazoa; phylum Chordata; class Aves; order Charadriiformes; family Glareolidae; genus Rhinoptilus; species Rhinoptilus africanus. The sequence goes on from VXBO01011636.1 coordinate 13,262, forward strand.
GGAGAGCTCTTTGCCATGGGGGCAGAGGAGGAGGAACCAAGCACAGCCCTTTGCATCACAGTTTGCTTTCTGGGCTGTCCCCGAAGCAACGCAGCCACGCACCACCCTGCGTAGCAACTCACAGGAAGCTTTGTCATCTGCTTATTCTAATCTTCCGCTGCCAACGGGAGGAAATTAGTTTGCTTTATTTATAAATTAGAGGTGCTCCATATTTATTTTTCTAAAAGAACTCTGAGGAGCTAGCTTATATTCTTAATGCCCTAAACTGGAGGTATTTTTTATGCTGTACATTTTCTGGATACCTGCAGATGACTCACCTGAAGAAAGGGAGTGTTGCTTCATTTAAATTATGTCATAGTTTATACCCCTCCCCTAGACTGAGACTGCAGGGTGAGGAGAGCTGGCAAGCCAGGAGAAAACAGAGAAATAAAAAGGTTCCAAAGGTTCATCAGCCATCTCATGTCAGGTACAGGGCATTTAAAGCACATGATAGACTTTTGCCTTCATGTCCTACTGGTGTTTTAGGGCCCAGTAGACAACAGGTTCCTGTGAAGGTTCATGTAGCACCAGTACAAGTGGCTAGAGATAGGATTAAGATGTGATTAACCTCACATTCAAGAGGAAAAGGGGAAGAAATAAGAGAAGAAGAGTTGTGTAAAATGCCCAGTCATTGCTGACAGTGTTTGCAAGGGATGTAAAAGATTTGGAAAAAACAGTTGGAGCCAGTAGAAAATCTCACTTTAATGTCAGTAGGCTTTGGATCAGGCTAGTGATGTTCTCCAGACAATCTGTATTTCCTCCACCCAGTTTTGGGCCAGTTTATTCAATCCCTTCCTTGTTGATTCAAGGAGAGGTTTTCTTGTTTCTAATTATGTGTTGCTTACAGGAGCAGAGTGAGGAAGGTGACCGCAACCCTTTCTAAAGAGAGAAGCATTACCCTGTCTTGTCCCTGCGTGACCGTGTCTGTCCAATGACACCGTGGTGAACCAACTGTGTTCTTCGTCTCAGACCAAGTTCTCCTGGATTAGTACCACTGGACGTCTTTGGAAGACCTCCGTTTCTCTTCCTTTGCCGTATCCAGCTAACCTGTATTTTCTGGAGAAAGAGGTAAGTAGCAGGATTGGTCTTAAGGTATGTTAGCAAAAAGAGAGAAAAGTATTACTGTAATGTCACTTATTGATATCAAGGTGCAAAGCTTCTGAAATGCATGAAGGGAGAGTTAAGAAATCTTTGCTGGCCTCAGAAGGGTGTGTGGTGGGGAAGCCGCCTCTGTACCAGTGATCATGTCGTGACATGGTGGTGGTTAGAAAAAATGTATTGTATGTTATATTAATCCAAACATGCCCAGAGAGAATTACACACGGTAAGTTATTTTGTTATTTACCTCCTCACATTTGTAACCTGCATCTGAATTGTGTGTAAGACTTTATGTACGTCAGTCTTCAGACTTCTTCTGTCTTCTTCAGGTGCTTTCCTGACAATAGCATCCATTGATGCTCTGTCCATCAGGGGTATGAGTCTCATATTAATATAATCCAGTGATTTCAGCAGGTTCAATGAGGTCTACATTGAGGGTGGGAATGAATGAAAGGTAGGCCTTTGGGGGAACATGTAGTAATTTAACGGCACACAGCTATTCAGGTCCCTGTTCAGTTTATGAAGAATTCTAGAGATGCTATGTCAAAAGGTCTTATTTTTTTAAACAATCAAAGGATATAAGTTAAGTGTAATATTGGTGAGCTGTCACATGCCTGTAAGACTTCATGTGCTTTCAGGTGTTGTTCAGCTAAGGCAACCACCAATTAAGTAACTCAGTAGAAACAGCAGTGGCACGAAGCCTGATGCTTTTCTGGTTTTGCATATGTACATATGTATTTGTCTTTATCTATAGCATTTTAATTTAAATATAGAACCAAGTCCTGTTTTCATTTATGCTGCTATCAATCAGGATTAACCACTTTAAATGAAAATTGCATCAGATGATGCAAGTGTGAAATGAGAATTACGTAAGTAACCATGAAATTCTACAAAGTTTGTGTTGTTTTTATCCACCCCAAAACTTGAAAATGAAACCTTGAGATACCACTACCTCCTAACCATGGGAACTTTCTAAATTTCAGTGACAGACTGTACTGAAAAAATCTATTTAAAAGTGCTAGAAATTTTAACCCAGTCTCTGAGCTGAAATATAGTTGTGGACGTTGTTGAAAAAGCTTGTCTCAGAAAGTGTTAAATATTTATAGAGAGGACTGCGAGTGGATATAATTCTTCTGATTATAGCTTGGCTATATTGTATACATGAAAATAGAAATAACCTTCTTGAAATAGAAACCCTGCTATTCAGTATTCAGTACAGACACGGCTCACTTGAGAATCGTTTCCTAAGGGCATTTGGTCACTGCAGGGACTAACTTATCTGAAGAATGACTTCAGGAGGTAGTATCTGAAGCCCCAGATGAAAGCCAGCAGGCAACCCTCGCTGCCATGACTTGGGGCACCAGCCGTGTGTGCTGGGGGGAGGGCTGGGCACAACGCCTGGGAGAGGCGCAGGATGGTTGACTCGGTGGAGCCATGTGGAAAACTGGGAATGTGCCACATCCATAGCTTACAGAGAGAGTGAGCTTTCTGTTTTCTTCCTTGCTGCACTAGACCATACGCGGAGCATCCCTTCCGCCGTCTCCTTGTCAGTCCTGCCCAGCTTTACAAAAGCCTGACCTGCCTGTACCCGAATGACTGGAAAAGCATCATGCCAAAGTAAAGTGCTCTGCTGTGACTTCACAGCACTTCTAAATTAACTGAACGTTTTCGATCCATGGAAAGTTGTTCAGGCAGAAGGCTCACTAAGTTTCCCTTCCTGCTAGTTCTTCTGGGCTGAGCAGTCCAAGAGTTCTACTTCTCTGCCATGAAAACACCGAGATCGAGGGTAATTCTAAGCGTAGCACAACATGTTTGAATTACAGAAAGCCGTAAGGATGAAGGGACTTTTAGTGGCTCCAGCATTTGGGAGGGGGTGAGTCGCTTCTCTGAAACGCTGCTTTGACAACCTCAGACTCTCCTTGGTGCAGTGGCAAGCAAAGCAGAAACCTCACAGTGAGGAATGGCTGTAGCTGGGTCACCCTGACCATCACACCGAGAGGGATTGCCCACCTCAGTACAATGAAGATACATTTACATAAATTAGCTAATGTTTTGATTTATAAGCTGATCCAGACTGCCCAGATGCTTTTTTCAGTCATAATACGACATGGTCTTAAAGACTAATTTTATATTTCCCCTGGATAATAGTATTGTCTTCTCTGACGCTGTTCTCAGATGAGGGTGAGTCATGCAACTCTAATTTGGGGAAGCATCTTACATTACCATCTTGCCTAGGAAGGTTCTCACCATGGCTGAGCCCAACAACACAAGCTCTGACCCAGCGTGCGAGGCCAATAGTCTGTCCAGGTAAATATCTTTTCATTAATGTCAGTTTAATTGCAGACTAAGCATAGGGTTTCAAATCCTGAAGAAAAGGTCACATAAGAGGAATTGCAGAAAAGAGAGGAAACAGAGAGCTACTTGTCCAAAATATATAGAATGAAATGTTAAGGGAAAGCAACAGACTGTAAAACTGCTGGAGGGGGGGGAAAGAGGAAGAATAAGCATGTAATCAACACGTAACTTTTAAAACAAAATCCCCAAAGGTCTACAGTTTTTAGATTCAAGACTGTGTCAGCATATTACAGAGACATATCAAATTCAGTCTGGGTTATGCTGATGTCTGCTGTGTCCTCTTTTAGCCACGTTTAAAATAACACATTTTGAATTTCCTGATGGCTCTGTCATTCACAGAAATTCCTCTTATTCTATTCACATCATGCTTCTAAACAATTGCCCCACTTCTGTTCACGTACATCACATTCCCCGCCCTGCACGCACACTCTGAAATACTCTCTAAGGCAAAAGGACCCTCCCTTTCCAGAATATTTTTACCTGGCGTGACAGGGCTCGACCTGCCCTGCGGCTCCCGAGTGTCAGCGTTGGGCCGGTGCTGCATCACGGCCCGATCGTCTGCCGTGCTGTGCCACCCCTCTCTCCACCTCGTCACTTTCCAGCTGTCCTGGTTTGGTGGAACCAGGACACCAGCCCACACTGAGGTTTGAAGGCCTAAACGGTCAAGCAGGGGTTTCCTCAGTAGCCTTTTCCATGCAGAGGCTGGGAAAGAGCTTTCTCCATCACACTCCCAGTTCTTTTTTTCTAGGTGTCTTAAGGACAAATACCCTCCAAACTCTTCACTGACTTCAGTTGAAGTTTTGGGAGATAAAACAAAAAATCTCTGAATGGATCTATCTTTCAAAGCAGAACAGGTTGAGAGATAACAAGTCGAAGGGCAAGCTTCAGTATTTCCACATACGCAGAAAGGTAATTACCTGATAGCTCATAAATAATATAAGGTATCTCAGCTGAAGCTACAAAAAGCTGTATCCGCATCCACGTGCTCTTTCAGATGGCTTCTTTGTCATGTTTTTGGATGAATGGTATCTTTTTTGGTTCTTTCCTTGGGAGCCCCAACTGACATCCTAGATGTCTTACACTAAGCCTCTAAACCTGCAAAGAAAACTAAAATCTCTGTTCCAAAAACCCCAGGTTGTCTAGGGCAGGAACTGTCTTTCCTGTCTTCTGGATGCTGTATGAGTACAGTCTGGGACCGAGTCACAAAGGAGGCTCCTCAGCGTGACAGATGATAAGTAAGAGAAACAACAGATGAACCAGAAACCCGTCAGTGATTTGCTCTCTAATTATGGGCAGGCCCAAGCACAATATCTTCATTCCCCCTTCAATGCCCCACTCATCGTGCCTTGCTAAAGCAAATTCAGCCTCTTCGGTGGTATTTGATAATGTTGTGTCAGTCCCCTGTGGAGCAGCAATGACTCGGTATTTGTTTAAACCTACCCATTGTTTTTATTTGTTATTTTGACACATTCCTCTAAAATTGATATAATTTGCTCGCAGTTATTTCAGGTTCTTAATAAAAACAATAGGGACCGGTAGGGCTAAATGTCAAAATACTTCGCTGAATGAGAGTGGCTCTGGGACTCAGGAGGATGATCTAGCAAGCCCTGAAAATCTCATTTTCCTTCCTTTTTTTCTTTTTTTGCTGTCAATAGCAAAAGAAAAGAATTTTGTGAGCTTGAGGCTACACAGCTCCAATTGCTATAATTACATAGCCAGGAATTTTGCAATTGTACAGTAAATCAACTTTCTTACAGGGACTAATGCTTAAATTGCAGTTTCTAGATTGCTTAGAATGGGAAAAGGATTTATGTGGTTAAAAATGTGTGCTTGCTATTAACTAAGTCTAACCACAATAACTAGCTTGTATTCACAATCTTTTCCTGCTATAAATTCAAGATTGTTGTATTTTTGCCTTGGTTTTTAAGCACAAACCTGTTTTCCAATTCTAGGATGGTCCTCAAACAGATAAATCGTAGAAAGAGATGTGGAGACATGTCCTAGACTAGAGGAAAAGCTCAGTTAACTGGTGTATATTAGCTGTTGCTGAGCAAATTTTAACCTCTTTTCGTTACATTGGAAATAAATTCTTTGGTATTAGACTTGTCTTACTAGATTCCTTACGTGGTTCAGTTAAGTTTATACCATAAACTCAAATTCTTGAAACACCACAGGCCAGTTTTAGCAGAAGAAGAATGTAGCCTAAAAGGTTTGATTCTTTAATATTACTAGCAGTGACGGTGAGGAAAAATAGGAATAATGTCTTGAAGACTGCATAAGAGCAGAAATGTGAAATAGCACTGGTGATTAATCTTTTATTTCTAATGGCCTAAACTATTTTACAGCGAGGATTTTGTCATCTAATGTTAGGAAATACATTGAGGAGGCCCATCTAAATGGATATGAAGCTATACAGACCAGAAAGGGTTAAAGAACAGTCCTGGGGGGGGATGGAACGCACTCAGTCTCACAGACATGAGATTGGCAAACACTCATATACAGCCCCTCTCCAAACTAATGCCCTTTGCCTAAAAAACGAGCATACCACCCCGATTGTGGGGATTACAATGCACACTAGAAATGCCCCCTTTGCCCTTTTTTTGAGAGCTGGGCCCAGTGCCAAGGAGCCTGGAGAATGGCAGATTCCCACATCGTATCGCAGCGTGTGCTCCCCACGTCTCGCTCGACTTTTCCATCAGCAAAATGGGACTGAAGGGCCATGGCTGTGGGCAATCGGGGCAGCTGCTCCTAGCGCTCTGGAGAGGTATTAAGGTGATGATTTTGGTGATTTAATAGTCTTTCGCTCTTTTGCTGTATAAAAAGAAGTTAACATAACAAGCAAATGCTGTTTTGTTGTTTCGTGCTTTGTTACGACAGCCTTTATATAGCCCCAGAACGGTGTTTTGTAGGACTTAGAAGAGAAGATGCTATCCAAGAGAAAAGATGAATGTGCTGCTGTTAGAGAATAAGCAAACGTGAAATGGTGAAGTCATTAGGAGAGGGTGAGGGAAACTGGAGGAGCAGCAGGACCACAGACACATAGAGAAGATATTGAGGTGGTTGCTTCATGACGTAAGAGCAGGATGAAGGTGTCGGTGGCAGCGAGAGTGTCACAGGGCATGTCGGGGATGGGAAATGCAGGAGTGGGTGGGTTGCAGGCTGAGCACACCTCCGCTCAGGTGTTCCACGGTAGAGCAGAACTTACAGCTGAGGCAAGGGAAGCTCATTCAGGTTCTTGAAATAACTGGAGCACTGCAGCTTGCTCATGATGCGGACAGGGGAAGATTTGGGGATTTCTGTAGAGATTATATATGTGCCCATGCAACTTTGGCATCTATTCAAGGACAAGAAAGAGTTGATTTTGATTTAGGAGTAAGAAAGTGAGATGAAAAATGATGGAATAGATGATGAACAGAGCTATGAAATCAAGTTCTCCACTTAAAAGATCACCATTCATTCCTGGAGCTATGGTAACTGGCAGCGTGCAGTCTCTGAACCAATCCACTTAAAAAATAAAGTATGGAAGCCAGCCTATTTATTTTCATAAGGGCGCAAATTAGGAACATGCATGTGGCTCATTACTGTGGCATGTGGCTCAGATGACCGGGGTAATTACTGAACTGCAGCAATTCAGTCAACTTCTGTCCACGGTAATAGGGAAATTAGAGATCCATGTTTTGCTTCTGCAGATTTGTATTTTTGTTTCCCTACTTATGGCTAGGCCAGCCAGTTGCCTCCCTTGCCCTTAGGCCATCTGTGTATGTCAGGGATGGAGGAACACAAAGCAGCATTCTTAACTCTCTGCTGAGGAGATGGGAATTAAGGGGAGACTTCAGATTGTCCGAGAGAGAAGACAAAATTAAGGATGACTATGCTACCATAAGGGTTGTGTTATATATTGGGGTAAATGCACAGAAACAGGTATTTTGATCATAATGCAAAAGCCTTGGTACAAGACAAAGGTGGATGCTTATGATAATCTTCTATTCATGTCATAGAGAAGACAAACGTGTCCTTTTTCCTTTCTGTTACTGGCAAATTAATCCAATGTCCAAATGTTTCCAAGTATTTATGATCTGCCTGGGACGGGACTTTCTTGCAGACAGCAATGCCATCACTCGCGTGCGGCTTCTGACCCAGATTTGCCAAGTCTTCCTCGCTTTTGGGGCCAGAGAAGCTGATTGCATTTACTCTGGTCACTGAGCTGGGCAAGACACCTTCTGATGTGCAGAGAAACGAGCCTGACAGCAGGGAAGGGTTTGGGGAAAGGGGTGACCATTCCCCAGAACCTGTGGGACTGTCACCGAGGCAGGTAGGTGAAAAGGCAAGTCAGGCAGCATCTCCCCTTGCCCTCGCAGTCCCTCGCCTCAGTTTCTCACTGTACTTCATCCGTCCTGCTCGCTCCTGTCTCCCTGTCCCTGCCTCGGCTGGTGTCCTGCAGTCTTTGCATCCTCCCACCACGTCCAGGAGAGCAAGGTGAAGCGAATGGAGAGGGCTGGAGGGGAGCAGAGAACCAGGGCGCCCAACGCAGAGCGGGTGCATGCTGCAGCAGGACACACGGTTCTCCTTCCATGGAAAAGCCCAACAGTTGCTCTCCTGGGGGGAAACGGCGCGAGGGGAATATTTCTGAAACGGCACACTGAGATTTTAAGGTGCCGCCTGCATTGGCCACCACAGCTGTGCTGGCCAGGCCCTTTGTGCCACACGGGGTGCCAGCCTTGCCCAGACTGAGAGGCTGGGGCTGCACGGGGGGCCCACACGGCCTTCCCTGGTGCCGGAATCACATTGCTGGGATGAGACATCCCGGGAGAAGCCTGCCTTGGTGTGCCTGCCCTTCAGCCCCTCTCTTGACCGAAGCCACTACTCGGCTTTCCCCGCTCTGCTCAGCACTGTGTACTTGGACACCTCAAATACCGCTTCCAGGTCTGGGCCCCTCACTACGGGAAAGACACTGAGGTGCTGGAGCGAGTCTAGAGAAGGGCAGCGAAGCTGGTGAGGGGTCTGGGGCACAAGTCTTATGGAGGAGCGGCTGAGGGAGCTGAGGGTGTTCAGCCTGGAGAGGAGGAGGCTGAGGGGAGACCTCATCACCCTCTACAACTACCTGAAAGGAGGGTGTAGAGAGATGGGGGTCGGTCTCTTCTCCCAGGTTACAGGACAAGAGGAAACCGCCTCAAGTTGCACCGGGGGAGGTTTAGATTGGATCTTAGGAAAAGTTTTTACACTGAAAGGGTTATTAAGCATTGGAACAGGCTGCCTAGGGAAGC